>KI915057.1:1793932-1844407 GCA_000473445.2 Anopheles farauti | reverse complement strand
AAGCCATTTTTTCGACTGTCAAAAACCCCTTCCGCAACATACCCCTCTCGCCCACAAACTAGCTGTCAATTGTCGGGCGGGTCAACCTCCCATACATCCACCTTGTTTTGACAACTGGTTCGCTCGTTTTCGCCCGTACAGTATTTGTTATGACTTTTGACAGAAAGGAAAAAAAAACATAAGAAACGTAATCTCTAGCACGATGGCTAACAGTGTGCTGTTGCGAAATACGCTACAAAAAAGAAAATACGTTCCACTGAATGTAAGCTTGCAATAGTTTGAACAAATTGTTGGCGTTTTGTGGAACATTACACCGCAACTGTGCCAATAAACCGAACGAATGGTGGTGATTATGAAACATTCGCTTGCTTTTGCTCCCTTGCCCCTAGATCCCGCAGCAATGCAAACACAGTGCGGCCAGCGCGAGCACACAGCTGGAGAAAATTCGGGAACGGCTAGAAAGTGGCCCCAACTTCCAGGACTTTGTGCAGCATCCGGACTACAACAAAGAGGACTGGTCGGCGTACGAGGGGAAGCTGAGGCGCGAAAAGGGTGAAAACGATCGGCTGCGCCTGCCACCATGGCTGAAGACGAAGATACCGATGGGCAAAAACTTCACCCGCATCAAGGAGCAGCTGCGGGAGCTGAAGCTGGCGACGGTTTGCGAGGAAGCCAAGTGTCCGAACATCGGCGAATGCTGGGGTGGTGGTGAACACGGCACACAGACGGCCACCATTATGGTAAGGGGGGAGGGAGGTAGGGGCGGTGTGCTGAAGGTTGTAGAATGTGTTCTGTGCTCCTTGCCTGATAACAACGACCTTTGGCACACGTGTTCGTTATCGCTACGCCGGATGGAATGAAAGTGAATCTGGTCCGTGCGTACGGCAACAGTGTCTGATGGAAGATGGCCTTTCTTTATTCTAGCTGATGGGTGACACATGCACCCGAGGATGTCGCTTTTGCAGCGTAAAAACGGCCCGTGCACCACCACCGCTGGATCCGGCGGAACCTATGAACACAGCCACCGCCATTGCGTCCTGGGGGTTGGACTACATCGTGCTAACCTCGGTCGATCGCGACGATCTGCCGGATGGAGGCTCCAAGCACATAGCCGCGACGATAAAGGAAATTAAGAAACAGTAAGTTTCCTACCCGAGGGACATGTTTGTTTCAAGGTTTTTGTTTGAATGAGTTTGAACAACTTCCCCCCCCCCCCCCCCTCTGCTAGGAATTCGCGTATTTTCGTCGAATGCCTTGCACCGGACTTCCGGGGTGACCTGGAGTGTATAGAAACGGTGGCAATGTCCGGTTTGGACGTGTACGCACACAACATCGAAACGGTCGAAGCGCTGACGCCCTTCGTACGTGACCGACGCGCGCGCTACCGCCAGAGCCTGGAGTGTTTGGCAAGCGTAAAACGCTTCAACCCAAACCTCATGACCAAATCGTCGATCATGCTTGGACTGGGCGAAACGGACGAGCAGGTGGAACAGACACTCAAGGGTAAGATAAATATCGCGACCCGATTTTTTTTTCCTATCCAATCAATCTCCAGCGATCCACGATAACGAATGCTTTCCCGCAGATCTTCGTTCGGTCGGTGTCGACTGTCTAACGCTCGGACAGTACATGCAGCCCACCAAAAGGCATCTGAAGGTGATTGAGTACGTGACGCCGGAGAAGTTCAAACACTGGGAGGAGCGGGGCAATGCGCTCGGATTCCTGTACACGGCCAGCGGACCGCTGGTGCGTAGTTCATACAAGGCGGGTGAATTTTTCATCACCAGCATCCTGCGCAATCGGGCCGCAGCCGAGGAGGCAGCAAAGAATGGCGTCGGCACCGAGAAGGACGCTTAAAAGTGTCAAAACCGTTGTACCATATTAACGCAATAAATGTTATTCTGTTGGTAATGAACAACACGGCGTTCGCGTTCCTTGCTCTACCCCAACAGCACGAGTCCGAAGGAGCTCTCTCCGTCTCTCTCTCTCTCTCTCTCTCTCTCGCTCTTCGCAACAGCGTGAATGGAGTTTGCGCATGACCGCCCACGTTCCCGACCACGTCGCGAACGTCTGTGTGTGGGTGAGAAAAGCGTAAGGTACGTCCAAAAAATCGAACAAGTTGCCATCCACCGTACCAGACGGTTGCGTTGGGCCAGAACCAAACAGACTTTTCAGGTGTACGCAACGGGTTCCGCTTCCCTACCCCCTACCTGGAAACTCCTTCCTTTTATCGCGGCAGGAGGTCCAAACGACGTGGGGCAAACGAGGCGTCTCGTGTAAGCGCGGAACAGAGTTCCAACTGGTGCGTCCGAACCGACCGTGTAGATAAGCGATTTATCAGGTAACCTGAACTGTTGTCCCAGCGGCCGATCGGTTCTCAACAAGTGACACGATACCACTCGAAAAACGAGAAAGGCGTTCGCGGACGCGGGCTGGACTAGTTTTGTTCGGTGTCTAGTGTTGGTACGCAAAACTAGCCGGAAGTGTGACAAGAATGCGAGAAAAAAAAACCATTTACCTTTCACCTTCGTTGGTTCCATATGGCAGGCAATTTGAGGCGAGGCGACCGCGCACCGGACGAAATTAGACACGCAATCAGGCATTGGCCATCGATTTTGCACGATGCCTAGCGCTAGGCGGATGATCCTGGGGCACGTCATGTCCGGGCTGTGCACGAAGATGAACCGCACCAAGCAGCTTCCGGCGGATCTGATGGAAACACCGCTGAATCGGTGCCTGAATACGTTCGACATCACGCTGCTGGGTGAGTTAATTACCCCGGGTTGATGGTTTTGTTTTTTCAAGCAAAAGAAAAAAAAGACATTAAAACACATGAAAGGATAATTAGCTGCTCGCTGGAAACACAAAAAAAAACATACACAACACACATACTCACGCACATTCCGAGAGAGAGAGCGAAACAGAAAACACAACACTCAACGCGTTACGTCAAAGTAAACAGGTGGTAGTCGTGTTGTTTGTTTACATCCTTTTTTTTTTGTTGTCTGCTCCGGAGGATTTCCACTCCCAGATTTGGTCGAACGCTTCGCGCCAGACGCTAAACTCATTTCCTGTTTGCAACCAATTTTCATAATGTCTGCCATGAACTAGAATGAACGAAAAGAAGAAAAAAAAACATCTGTTTGGGAACGTTTTCTTTTACCTCGCCTACTAGGATGGGAAAAGTTCAGATGATAGAAAAACGGTTTAGTGTGTTGCGTGGATGTTAGTAAACCGTTTAGAAACGAATATTTTGTGTACTCCTCAAAGTTATGTTCAAAATTTTAATGTAAAAACAATGTTCTAGGTAAACATATGGAAGAAAAGGTTTTCGCGGACAGTGCGTCAATTATTGCCCAAATTTCGCTTGTACTTCTTGTAGGTATCGGTCATATGGTGGGTGCTGGAATCTACGTACTCACCGGTACGGTTGCCCGGGAGATGGCCGGACCGGCGATCGTGCTTTCCTTCATCCTGGCCGGACTCGTCTCGCTGCTGGCGGCGTTATGCTACGCCGAGTTCGGGACGCGCGTCCCGAAAGCAGGTTCCGCGTACGTCTACACCTACGTGTCGATAGGCGAATTTTGGGCGTTCGTGATCGGTTGGAACATCATCCTGGAGCATATGCTCGGCGCGGCTTCGGTCGCGCGTGCCTGGAGCGGTTACGTCGACTCGATGCTGGGCAACATCGTCGCCAACATCACGATGGAGATAACGGGCGAGATGCATGAGCAGCTGCTGGCCAAATATCCCGACTTCCTCGCGTTCTTCGTGTGTCTGAGCTATGCAGTGGCACTGGCGGCCGGTGTGAAAGCCACCGCCATGATCAACAGCATCCTCACGACGGTGAATGTGGCCGTGATGGGGTTGGTGGTGGTGTTGGGCTTCTGGTACGCGTCACCCGACAACTGGTCACTGCCCGAGCAAGGTTTCATGCCGTACGGGTTCGGCGGTGTGTTGGCCGGTGCGGCCACCTGCTTCTACGCGTTCGTCGGCTTCGACAGCATTGCCACGTCCGGGGAGGAAGCTAAAAACCCGAGCGTTTCGATCCCGCTCGCCACTATCCTGTCACTGTGCGTGGTAACGGTCGGCTACGTGTTGGTTAGCGCGGCCCTCACGCTGATGATACCGTACAACGACATCAACCCGGCCGCGGCACTGCCGGACGCATTTGGAATGCGCGGAATAACGTGGGCGAAGTACGCCATCTCGACGGGTGCGATCTGCGGGATGACCACGACACTGCTCGGATCGCTGTTCGCTTTGCCCCGCTGTCTGTACGCGATGGCCAGCGATGGGCTGTTGTTTTCGTGCTTCGGCAAGGTTAACACGAAGACGCAGGTGCCGCTGCTGAATCTCGCCCTGTCCGGCATCTGCAGCGCGCTGCTGGCGCTGTTGTTCGACCTGGAAAAGCTGGTCGAGTTCATGTCCATCGGAACGCTGCTCGCGTACACGATCGTGTCGGCTAGCGTGATCGTGCTGCGCTACCGGCCGATCTCGGTCGAGGAAACGGTTCATCTCGCACCCGACACACCCGGCACGGACGAGGAAGACGGTGGACCGGCACTTCCCGGGACGACAACGGTCGCGCCGGGCGGTGGCATCGACTCATCGTCCCAATCGAGCACCATCGATCCTTCGTCGCCGACGAGCGAAATGATTGAGATTGCGTTGGCCGGCCGACTGCGGCCTCAGTTCCGCTGGCTGGAGCCCGTGCTGGGACGCTGCGAGCCGGGTGTTGCTTGTTCCGGTGCCGTGCTGATGTTCTGCGTACTGAGCGTGGCCGTGTGCTTCCAGCTGGAAAACTCCTGGGATGAGCTGTACAACGGAACCTGGTGGGCGTTGGGGCTTTACGGATTCCTGTTGTTCTGTCTAGTTGCCTGTAAGATTAAACGACGTTCAATGGGGCTGTTTTTTTTTTTCATTGTTGCACTGTGACTAATCATAACCTCACTTTTTCCAGGCGTCGTCGTCATATCAGCACATCACCAGAATACACGTGGGCTTCAGTTTAAGGTCCCGTTCGTACCGTACATACCGGCGTTGAGCATTTTCTGCAACATCGAGCTGATGGTGCACCTGAGCTTCCTGACCTGGTTGCGATTCTTCATCTGGCTGTCGATCGGAATGTTGGTGTACTTCCTGTACGGTATTCACAACAGCAAGGAAGGTGAGCTGGGCACGTCCTACTCCATGCTAATGTCAACCAGCGAAGCCATCCGTGGCTGGGGATCGACCAGCACCGCCCTCGGTGGTGGCACAAAAGTTACAGTGACGAAGATTATCAAAGGGCGTATCAGCCGAAAGATGGCCGGTGACAGGCAAGCGATCGTGGACGATGACGATGATGAGGATTCTTAAACGCAACGCGTAGGTTTATACGCGTAGGTTTATACGCGTAGGTTTATACTTAAGCTGACAGACTTGAGTTTGGGTTGCGCATTTGTTTCTACCGATCGATTTGGTTTCAACAAACCAGCAGCAGGTGAATGAGCAATATGCGTAGAGGTAATTCTTCATTTTTTAAATCTTTTTGAACATTTTACGAAATTTCTGAAACGATAAAGAGAGATTGGGAGAGAGGTCTATTTTAAAAAAACAACTTCTGAATCGGTCCAAAGCGCACACTTTCTTGACCATAAGAATACGACCCGTGCAACACTTGTGGGTGCAACTTTGTTAACATTTTTATCGAAGCTATCAACCAAATGTAGAGTCTATCACCAGGGACGTCACAGCAAGGAGCATAACAAATCCGTGTATCTGTACTATACCGGCACCTTCTTTAACGTAATATTTTCTACAACGGTCTACCAAGAAATGGATATGCGAAGCAGCGAAACGAACGATGTTCTTAGTGGGAATAACCGACGAAATGGGTAAACCTGTTTCAACGCACAGTATTAGATATTATGCTACTAACAATTGCCTTAGAACAATGAATGTGTCTGCATACTGTAAGAAGTGAACTGTTTTGTAACGCTTAATATGTCATTCCATTCGATTTGCTGATTTTAGTAATATCTTAAAGATTTTTTTACACGTGTTGTGCGCAAATGTGACGTAGGAAAATGAGAATTGTTGCCTAGTCTTGTTACTACACTTACACTAGATATTTTACGATAACCTGTTAATTTTTATGTGCTTTAACAGAAGATACAGCACACTTGAATACCAAATAGTATTTCTAGTCTTGGTTTCCATTTTAGAAGAGTATAGTTACGTAAAGCCACAATGTCTACGATATCATTCAACCACCGAATCTGTAAGCTCTAGCCACTATGTACTTGATAATGGATACAACTATGAAACGGGTAATTTATGCCACAGCCAACCTTTCCGCTACGATCATCGCTGAGCTGTGTAGGAGCATAGAACAAAGACATAAAACAACGCACCATAATACGGAGGCTTTCGATGGTCACCTGTCGTTTTTCTGTCGTGTTACGAAGCGTATATGAAGGTACCATAACACAATTACAATTACAAATACTGGCACATACACTGGGTAAACGATCGGTGAAGTCATGCCGTAATCGGTCATCGACATGTATATTTATTAATGAACCTATAGTAGAAATTATTGCACAGTCAATGAAGAGTACATATTCATATTACCAAACATATTGGGCGTACGCGAACAGATAGGATCAGCAACCGTCGTTAATAAGATATCTATCCACATCCAGTGCTCTGCTACCGCAGACACAAAAACCCACACGGAGGCACCTTTTTCAAGAGGTAACACATTTCTACAGCCATTGGGACCCCATACTACGTACCAAAGAAGCATTTCTTCCCTTATGCAGATGCTGAAAGCTATCATATGAACCGGACAGTACACTAGATCAATTAGTAGCTACGACTACGATGCGTTTCTATAGGTTCTACAAGATTTTTTATCTAGGAGGGCCCCGTGAAATGTAACGTGTATGGGAACTATACATGCTTTAGCAGTTGTAAGCTAACGATAACAATATGGAACAACTATGAAATAAATAACCACACAAAAACCACCATAAGAACAATAAAAATATACACACATTATAACGTAACGAACGAATTGATTTCACCGAGCATGGCACTGCTTTATAAAAAGACATGAAATGCTCACAGACTAATTTCAAAATATTAAAACCGTTCTCAACCTGCCTCGATTGAACCAACGGCAAGCAATCGACACGCGCTTATAAACTTGCTGGATTCATGCGCACTTCAACAGCTCAAGTTCAAAACAAACAAACAAACGTCAGCTGGCTAATTGTTGCGTTTTGGGGAACGAACTTCGTCTGCCGTTTCGTTGCCGCTAAGAAATCCAAAATCCGAAAATGATTGCCGGTGGTCACGGCGATCCGAATCCAAACACGTCCTGGCTCGATTCCCGCGGCTTGTGGTTAGCGTACGTGCTGGGAATTGTGGTTTTTCACATCGTGCTGCTGGCGATACCGTTCGTGCAGATTCCCTACGCGTGGACAATCACGAACATCTTACACAATCTGGTAGGAATCCTTCGGAATACTTTGGCGAATCG
Organism: Anopheles farauti; assembly: GCA_000473445.2. NCBI lineage: Eukaryota > Metazoa > Arthropoda > Insecta > Diptera > Culicidae > Anopheles > Anopheles farauti. Next base: position 1,836,876 of record KI915057.1, on the reverse strand, counting down.
AAAACGGTTTGAATTGTGTGTTAATTATTTGCTGGTGTACTCCACAGGCACACCTCTACTTTCTGCATTCCATCAAAGGAGCGCCCTGGATGAGCATCGACGCGGGTGAGAATCGTAAATACACCCACTGGGAGCAGATTAACTATGGCGAGCAGTTTACGACGACAAGAAAGTTTCTTACCGCCGCTCCTATTATTCTGTAAATATGCGTATTTCTATGTACACCATGAACAAACGCTCATGAAGTGTGATTATTCCCTTGCAGATTTCTTCTGACCTGTCTCTACACCCGCAACGATATCGACCATTTTATAGTCAACTTCATCTCGTTGGTAGTGGTTCTCGTTCCGAAACTACCGCAGTTCCATGGGGTGCGGCTGTTTGGCATAAACAAGTACTAAATGGATACCGATAATCTTCAAACATGCCGGCGAATGATTCAGGAGTTTGAATTATTTAAAAAAAATATGATTATCTGCAGGTTCGACTCCACGCTGATACGTAGGCCAACGTTATTTTCACAATTGGACTTTAAACATCGTGTTTATTCTCATTTTAGAAACAGAAAAGACTAGAAAGCGAATACCAGGTACGATTATAATATTACCGCAACATGAAACTGAAAGTTTTGCGAAATAAGTGATGTAACGAATATTGATGTTAACAGAATCTTAGGTTTATCGTGATCAACGGCTGATCATACTGTATGATGTAATATGTGTATACTGTAGTATGTATTTACTGATATAAATTAGATCCTTTACCGACACGGACCGGTTGTTAAATTATTTGGAATTAGTGACCGAAATTGGCAGCATTTTTCCATTAATTTATCTTTTTTCCCCACAAATGTTGTACTTTTGTTTACTGGATCGGATTGAACTGATTCTGTAGCGTGAATGTTGCGTGCCGTTTTGTGCAACTATTTTGTGACAAAATACGTCTCCCATGCGTGGGAACAAAGGGCAAATACCCCTACGGGTTTCGTATATTTTGTCGGGCAAACATTCACACTCTTCGGTTTTCGATGTTCGGTGTTCGCACGCACGCATCCAACATCGCTCTCTTGACTCTCTTGACGGTCGCTCTTTGGCTCTTACTGTTCGGGCGCCGCCGTCACACGCAGTTCTTACATATGGTCGAATTAGAAGCAACGCGTTTCGTGTTAGGTCAGGTTTGTAAAACAAAACGTGACGAGTGTTGATTTGAAACGTTGTGAAAATGGGTTACACCAAGGACGGGCCGCTTAACTACAGCGAAACTTGATCGTTTGATCCATACTCCGCTCCAACTTTGCGCCAACGGCATACTAGACGAGGTAAATCTGCCATCGAATTTCCTCACCAACGAAAAAAAAAAACAACAAAAGTTTGTAATGACATTGACCAGCGCACCGTCGTGTGTCGGTAGTTCGTTGACCCCGGTCGGTGGGAGTTACTCGCGATGTAGCCAGCGGGGTTGGGGAAGTAAAATAAGGGCATTGTGCTGGTTCACCCCACACAACCCCCTCTTACGGGCGGATTGTGGGTGGCGGTGCGCACGCACACACTCCCACCGGCGGGACAGGAAAAATACGGGAAAACTCCGCCTCGGGCAAAGCTGACACCTGCCGTGTGGTTTGGCAACGGGGGGGAGTGGGATTTACATGTGCCCCAAGGCGCGTGGTTTGGGTGGTTTTAAACTATTGTGGTAGGCGCAGTGCGATCGTCCCGACCGCAGGCAATCAGCAACCCGGCGCTGCTCCTGTGAACGTGAACGTTTATCTCCCACATCCCAGTCGCATCGTGCGCAGCCAGGCGAGCGGGTAAAGCGTGAAAGGGCCAGAAACGATGCCGGCGGAACTTAGGATTAATAATAAAAAAAACACAAGAGTGACGCGTGATCCTTCTCGCTGGCGGCAGTCGAAGCCGTACGCAACGCAATCACATACATCCGTAGCAAATTAACGCAAAATGGCGGAAAAGGAAAGGTTTCTTTATGCGAGTTACCTCGTACTAAAACATATTTTGAATTGTAAAAAAAAAACGAATAAGAATTGAGTATTGAGGAACGGTTGTTTTGGGCAAAAATATGACATGTCGATCATGTCATGCGACGGACACCGGAAAACTCTACGCTATTGCAGATGTTAACGTTCTCCTTAGCGCATATGACTTCCGCTACGTATTGTTATTGTTTAAAATGGACGATACGATTGTACTTTAAACAATTTTAGCTATCAGACAACTCCTGGACCTGGTTGGCTAGTTTCCGCCGTTACATTTTCGCACGCGCCGTTCCGTTGGATTATCGTATTTTCCGCCAAGTCATCCAGCACCGTTCAACACAACATTTTCTCCCGCATGGCTACATTACAATTTCGCTCCGATACGACATCGTCGTACGTCATCCTCGCGTGTTTCGCCGTGTCCTAGCGAAACCCGATTCGGGAGAGTGAAAAATCCTGCTCGTGTGCTCTCGGGTTCCGAATCTCACGCCAGCAGGCGTAACGTCAAAGTGGCCGTCGTCGTTCAACTCAGACGCACGGGACGGTGTGCTAGATTAGTGTTGCTCAGTAAGCGTGAAAGTAAAGGTGAAAAGAAAATTTTGCGCCCAATATATCCCGTACAGGCTTGAACCAGAGCAGAAAGGCTGACCGGGCGTTTATTTTCTGGCGCAGACGGACATCTGCCACCGGAACCAGTTCGTGTTCGTGTTGACGAACACGGTGGAAAATTGTCCCAAAGCCTTCCACCTTGGTGGAGGCGCTTGGTGTCCGACGGAGTCCGTGCGATCCTGTGCGCGCGTGTGTGTGTGTGTGCGTGTGTGCAACGATGCGGACCCAACGCTCGCACCGTCTGCCATAATGTACGTTCAGTGTTATGTGTTAAAGGAACCACAGTTAGCTCCCTTTCCGTCACACCAAACGTCCTTTGGGACTTGAAGGAGATAATGGTGGACCTGGACGTAGGGAACCCAATATCGAATCTAATCGTACCGTGCCATGATGGTCCAATATCCGAAAGGGCGGAAGTTGGCTCACGCAATACTCAGCACCACTGGCTCGATGCGCTGCGCTTCGATTCGTGGACGGAATTCCATAGCAAAACGCTCATTTGTGTGGAGTTATGAAATGGTGTCGCAAGGAACAAGTTTCCTTTCCTTTTGCCAGCCGTTGCCGTCGGTCGGTACGGACATTTTTCCGTCCTCGGTTGATTTTCCTCTATCGTTTTCTTTTCTTTTTTTCTTGGTGCCCTCTGCTTCACGCTCGCTCTCGGTGGCCAGCAGCTTTCTTCGCTCCGGCCTATAGCGGCGTGTGGCTTTTTCTCTCCATTTTCAAACACCGTCCTTGTGTGTGTGTGTGTGTGTGTGTGTGTATGAGGATCCGATGCTCTCACCGACGGTCGAGCGCATACGATACGCAACATAAATGTGCTACAAGACAAGGATAAAGATTATGACCATATTCGTGCGCGACGCTCGCCATATGATGAACATGTGAAGTAGTATTTTTTAAGATTTTTTTTTGGTAGTGAGCAAGGAATGACATTTAATAGCAGTCAAAGTGAGTGCATTGAGCGGGGTACACAGCAGCACGGTATGTGAACTAGTGCGCCAAACAGAGCAGGTCCTTAGTCCTTATTTCCATGCTCGAAAAGTCGGACAAAACAAAGTGCAAAGTGTTTGAGATATGTTGTGATACTTTGTGCAGTAGTTCATATACATCAACGTGCTGCAAATTCAGCCCCATACGAGCCAACGACCTTCTGGCACTGCATTATGCTTACCCCCGGTGCAAACACAGTGCTCCACGGTGACAGAATTGTTTCCAAACTGGTGTAGAAACTATCGATTGAATCATGCTAGGCCTTTTCCCCGCTCGGTTCGTGTAGTGCATAAAACCAGTGGCCAGTGGAAAATAATAACACTTCAGAAAAGAAAGCCTGCAGCCAACGGGCAAGATAGTTGCAATGATGACGCTAATGATGATGATGATGATGATGATGATGAAAAGATTAAACTCTCTCTGAGGATAAATTTTGCATTCCGCGTATGCGATGCATACAAGGGAATTCCGTGCCACGTTCGGTTCGTGACATTGAATGTATAATTAAAATCAGTATCGTATCGATTTTTCACACGAATCGCAGCAACGAATTGCAACGTTATTTTCGCGTAATTGATTGCACATATTGACGTTCCGCTGGTCCAATCGGGGCGTGCATGAGGAACGATTCTATGACGAGGGAATCGTATTGAATTCGCGAAATTAATCCTTCTTTATATTTCCAGCTGCCATGCATTAATCGTGTGACTTTCATATTTACTCCGACCAAAGTCAGAAGGTAAATGGCACGGATGCGCGTTAACCTCAAGATCATTAACCTGATTGGCGATCACAATGGCTTATATTGATACTGGGCGACCCGTGGACTCATCAGCCGATGGAGGCCCCTGGCACGTTTCAGCATCCGTTCGATGATTGATTTAATTGCGTTCAATCGAAGGATTTTAAATGCGATGCACTTGCCGAAAAGGATGTGAAATATTCGATTATCTGGCAAACATGTTAATAGAGATATCCTTGGTGATTTGGAGAAAATTTTGAACATTTTTCTGCTCCTCCGCGACCGAGCGTGAGAGCGAGCGAGAGCGAGAACGCGTAACAAAGAAATCGCGCAAACCTTGAGAGACGAGCGCGCTCGTCATTTCTCCTTCTCTCTCTTGCTCGTGCCGCCGCTCTCTGGTGCGATTCCGCTTGACAGTTGTGTGACTTTTCTTGCGGTCGGAATATCGCTCGTCGAAGGCCCTTTTCCGTCAAAAAAGTGTTTGCAAGCAACGATAGCACAAAGTTGGTCCTTAATTTCGCTTTCGAAAGCGTACTCCTTTCGTGTGCTACTCACCGACTGACTGACCTCTCGAAATCGTCTCCGAACTGTTGCAGGTGGTGCGTTGAACGGCGTTGTTGAGAAGATTCTGGTGCCCGCAGCTTCCACCGCGTAAGAGTTGTCTCCCCCGTTGCTGGCGTAGACGGGCGGTCGACGTCGTCGTGTGGCTGCGGCAAGGGAGGAGGTGTGTATGTGTGTGTGTGGTGCAGTTGGTGAAGCAGCTGAACGTCCCGGAGTGCCGGATCCGAAGCACCACCAGCACTAATCAGCAGCGGCAGCATCGAATTCAGCTGATCGCATCAAATTGGTACGTGTACGGACGAGGGTGGCTGAAGGGAGAAGGTAAAACGACTAGCCGTCTGAGAGACAGACGAACGAACGAGAACACAAACATTCCCACAAAGGTATCACTCGCCAATTCGGGCCCCCGCCGTAAGAAAATACGGGGCTCCTTTCTGGCTTTTCTTTACGATGTGCAATAAGTGAAAAAGTTTGACATAAGGAGAAAAAACGTAACACCGTTCGCTAGTGGTGGTGGTGTGGTTTTGTTGCGGACGTACATCGAGCGCGCAACGTCAAGAGCACGAGCGGGCGAGAGAGCTTTACTGTCATCGCGCGAAAGAGAGAAGGAGAGAGTGCGAGAAGCGAGGAGCGAATAGCGAAACAGTGGCAGCTGCTGTATCGAAATGTGCGTATGCTCCGGGGTGCGAGCGTGTGTGCGTGTACTTCGAAGGTGACTGTCGCCATGCAAGCCAACACAAGCAGGCGAACGAAGCAGCACAGCAAGGAAGGCTGTCTGCTGCTGTAATGCAATGTTGAGCGTACCAAAATGCTGTCAGTGTGGTGAGCGAAGTGCGTGAAAAGAGAGCGATAGAGCGGGAGAGTGCGTGTGTGAGTGTGCGTGTGTTTGAGTTGAAAACACACACGTACACTAGAGTGCTGGTGTGGCGGCGGCGGTCAATTCTCCTCTTCTCGGGGCTGTAGCCGCGGCGGCCGTGTAACAACTTGTCGACGATGGTCGTTTTGTGACCGTAGCGAGAGGAGGAAAAGGAACAGCAGCCGCGGGGTGATCCGTCGTCGTCGTCGTCGTTGTCGTCAGAGGAGCCGTCATCTTGGCAGCACAGGCCCTGGCCACGGGCAAACTTTGACAGTGCAAAACTCACGGCCCCGCGGTAATTAGTTTTGATTTCATATTCGTGAGCTGTTCGGCGATGATGAGTCGCTGCCGTAAATCGGTGGTTAAAGGGTGCGTTAGGTGCAATACAGTGTGTTCTCTACGATAGCTCCCTGAAGCGTATCAAAATGGTGATATTGTTCGTCGGTGTGTGATTAGATAAACTTCACTTCACGGCTAGCTTCGATTGTCTCGCCGTGTTTGGCCGCATCATTCAAACGACATCCCATCGGCATCATCTGGCCTGAGAAGAGCTTTGAGGCTGCGGTTCCTGTGATGGTCGTGTGCTTGAATTTGCATCAAAATCCTGATGCAGGACCTCTCTCTTTCGAGTAATCAGTGGAAATGTCCTAATTGGTTCCGATACATACAGCAACGATCGATTGCCGAACTAGAATGGTCCGAAGAAAGCAGTGCGTGCCAAGTGTCATCGCCGCAAACGGGAAAAAAGACACATCATCATAAACGAATTCTGCGTAGGGAAGCGAAAACCCCGTAAAGTGTGTTGATTTAGATAGCGTTTAAGTTTGTTTTGCCCCCGTACAATGCCTACCTTGTATGGCTTATGAAACAAGACTCAAATTCTAGCCTTTGCGAAGTTGTCTCCGCGGCAAGGGCAAGAATCTGACCCTTCCGACCAGGTGTGAAAAGACCCCGCGGGCGCTCTCCCTCTCCCTCTCTCTGGTCTGCACAGTGTGTGAGTGTGAGACAACAGAAAGCTTGTAGGACCCGCCAAAGGGGCGGCATACCGGCCGCACTGGACGCGGATCAAAGTTCAGGAATTGTTAATCTATGCACTATTTGTCGTTAATAAGTTTTCTACGGTGTGAATGGGTCGCTTTTATCGTGCAATCATTGCTTATCGATGCTTTTGGTTTTCTTTCTCATTTTATGGTTCTTCATGATGCGGAAAACTCAACTTGACACGAAATTGAAGCAGATTGTCGCTGAGGGCAGCACAGCAAACCGTACACTTTGAATGCGGCAGCATCATACCCTTACCGATGAGTGGCGTTCGGTGTCCGGCAGATGACCAATAGCGGTGGTGAAGAAGGCATGTGTCGCGTTGCGCGTTACAAGGATCGGCAGATGTAACGCCATTAATTACCCAACTCGGTGCTGCTGCAGGAGCGAGAAGCGGTTACGTTGGATGCTGTAAGTCGCGTACCGGTACGGGTGGACGACGGTATCAGTCGGTGGTGGAGCGCCGGCGGAGTAGAAGGGAGTAGAAGGGCAAGAGAAGCGCAAAATTAACACAACGAACATCGGTGCGGCTCGGGTCGGAAGCAAAACCCGTAGCGAGAGTACAAAACGAACGAGCACAAAAGCAAGGGCGTGCTTGTTTGCCGGGCGTAAGCAGGCATCGGTTGCGAGGAAGCTTCAGTCGGTCGGTCGGTGGTCGGTAGTAGCGGTAGTAGTAGCTTCCCAAGGGCACTACTACTAGCACACAGGGGTCCTTCATCCCCTGTCACCCTTTTCTTGTTTTCCCGGTTCCAAAGCGGCTTAGAAAATAAACTTTAATCTGACTCTCGGTTGGTTCGGTGGCACCTCGGAAATGTCCGACACTGGTAGTGGACACGACGGAGGCGCCCAAAAGGACTATTCACAGAAGATGGACGGTGGAGGCGTGCTGGGCGGGGGCAGCGGTGGTGGCGACTTCGACTCCGGCCAGCAGAGCCAGCAGACGGAGCAGGAGCTCGCGACGAAGATGCTGCAGATCCAGTCGAAGCGCTTCTACCTGGACGTGAAGCAGAACCGGCGCGGCCGGTTCATCAAGGTGGCGGAAATCGGGGCGGACGGACGGCGCAGCCAGATCTTTCTCGCGCTGTCGACCGCCGCCGAGTTCCGGGACCATCTGTCCACCTTCAGCGACTACTACGCGTCGCTCGGCCCACCGAACCCGGACAACGTGCCCGAGGACGGCAAGCTGAAGTCGGAGATGATGATCAAGGACAACCGGCGGTACTATCTCGACCTGAAGGAGAACGTACGGGGCCGGTTTCTGCGCGTATCGCAGACGATCACGCGCGGCGGTCCGCGCTCGCAGATCGCCATCCCGGCACAGGGCATGATCGAGTTCCGGGATGCGCTGACCGACCTGCTGGAGGAGTTCGGCACGAACGACGGCGGGTACAAAGGCGAGCTGCCCGAGGGTCGCCACCTGCGGGTCGACAACAAAAATTTCTACTTCGACATCGGCCAAAACAGCCGGGGTATTTATATGCGGGTGTCGGAGGTGAAGAGCAACTTCCGCACGGCGATCACGGTGCCGGAAAAGTGCTGGTCACGGTTCCGCGACATCCTGACCGATTACTGTGACAAAATGAAGAAAACGTCCGAGTCAACTACTTCTTCAATCACTGCCGATAACACTTTACAAAAGCAAACATCAAATAATATGTAAAATTTTTGCGTTATAAAACCAACAAAACGAGAGCGAGCGGGAGTGGTAGTGGAAAGGAAACACCTGGAAACCCCAACAACAGCAACAAAAACAACAACAACACGAAAGTCAGATTCACATACAAAAGAAGGCAAAAGAAGAGTGCAAGAGTAATATAATAATAAACAAATAATAATGATTATAATAAAGATAAAATGTAGAGCAAATAGCGATGCGAACAGAGACCATTATGAAGCTAAATGGTTTTAAAAATCGAAAATGAATGGATCATATTACACACTCACACAACTCACACGCGCAAGGGCAGAAGGCAGAGAAAGAGAAAAGTACGAAAACGTTGCTATAACACAAACATAAAATGAAGTAAAAGAAAATACATACACACACACCACGCTCTGACAAACCGTTGGGAATAAATTGTGGCAAGTAAAGGCATATTCTGTTAATATCTAGGACAAACGAATTGGTTGGTTTGTAGTTTGCAACTAAAATGGAAACAAAACACACACACACACACACACACACACACATAAGGGTGATGGTGACGGTGTAATATGAGGGTACGTTAGGCGGCAGCAACAGTTTATAGCGAAATGAGCGAAGGAAAAGCGCGTATAGTAGGCCGTGGAGAATACATATATAAAAACACACACACACACAAACACATAGAACTACCGGAAAAGCTAGTTGGTGAGGTTTGAGGTTCTGTGCGCTGAGTAGGTAAAAACACTACCCAATTTCTCCCCGTTTTGTTTCGTTTTCTTGTTCTTAGGCTTTGTTTTGTAAGGTTGTTTAATTTTTGTGTCTGTTACATTGTTTAGTTTTTTTTTTGTAATTTACGTACGTCTCATGTTATGTTACGCAGCAGGCAGGCGCGAATGGTGCAGATGGTAGATTAGGAAAAAAACAAAGGGGTTTACAAACAACATAGCCCGTCTTTCTGTGCGCGAACGGTTCGCATTCTGTCCCATCGCTTTCGATATCTTTTAACAGTTTCCCTTATACCGATTCCCCTCACACCTTTCCGCCCACGGTTTTACCTCACGTGGGCTAGCGTAGCGCGTCCTGTCTCGTTTCAAGTAGATGTCATGGAAATCCTCATCAGGCAGTGGTCGTTAAGGCTTTTCAACGTGTAAAGAAAAAGAATAATCGTATCTGATCGATAACTTAGTTGTACTGCGGGTGAACCATTTTTAATGAAGCAAACACCACTCAACCGAAGCTACCCAAAAACGCAAACGTGAAAGTCAAACACGGAGGGCAGCAGAGTAGAAAACATTTTCTTTTTTTGTTGCAACGGAAACACAGAGATAGAGAACCCGCACGGCAGAGAGAGAGAGAGAAAGAGAGAAAGTCACCCTTACGGCATCAATAGGAAACCCGCAAACTAATAAGAGACTAATCAGAAAGCTCAGATAAAATCTGAATATATATGGACACGTTGACAGCAGGTGGAAAGAAAAACTATTCAAAAACAAACAAAAAAAAGTTAAAATAAATTGTTGTGTACTGCTAGATTTACGTTGTATTTGTTTTCCGCTGTTGAAGGGCATGCGTAGAGTTGATTTGTTCGGAGCATTAGGTAATGGGTTCTGCAAGAGAGTATTACAAGCATTGATTTCCACTTCCTGGTTCAAATCCGGTTCAATCAAATCCGGTTGATCTTTTACGACTAGTGTAAAATGTTAAGAAAAAAAGGCGAAAGAATTTTGTTTCTCATTTGCGTCTCGTAGCTCGTACAGCGTGTCGCATGGATCATGGCAAAGCGGGGAATGAGATTGCTTTCGGTGGTACTGGTAGCGAACATAAAAACCTTATGGAAAATGAAAATTAAAACGAAGTCAATATATATTACTGTTAAATGTTACAAAGGCAAAGACGAAGCAAACCATCAATCTGCACCAACAAAATAGTGCTGGGACGAAAGGTACGGATGCACGGGGGGCAAGATTAAACAGAAGATGATACAAACCGGTCCAGTTTGAAGCCATAATATCCAAGCAAACCGCGTCATGCTCCGTTCGCGGCTGTAAAAAGTGAATCAAAAATGAACGCGCCACGGCGAGAGCAGAAGATAAAAGACCCTTCACCATTTAAGCCGTTTCCTTTCGTTTGTCTCGTTTGTTTTACGTGAAACTATCGATCGGATCTATTTCTAGATCAACATCAAAAATGCATTAGCAAACAAAGAACATTTTCTTCTTCGAAGCCAATTGGGAACAAAGTTTTAATCATTTAATACCTCAAAAATAAACTCTAGAACGTTACGACATCTGGTACTTGTGAAAAGAAAACTTGGAAGTGAAATAAGTACAAACTATCAATTAAAATGATTGGTGTTACAATTAAGTTCGTTATTTTAGATAATGCTACTATATTTTCAACATCTTTTTTGGCGCGTGGAAGCAGGAGATACAATTAGCATGATAAAAACATAGCCAACCAAGCGAATAGAACAAAACAAAACCCAACAACAAGAACGAAAAACAATGCAATAATGATCGCATATGGGGGAAGAAGAAGAGAACAAAATGCAAAACTGGACGGATCTAAATGATGTAACAAACAAAGTAATGTGACTACTCTACAAGACAAACTATCTATTATGAAATATTATGAAATTTTAAATTCTGTTGTTTCCTTTCAAGTCTATTATAGTCAATAAAGAAAATGAACCAGAGAATTAAACCCGTAATGTTAAGATGTAAGCGTGCATCAGAGCAGAAACGTTGGTGGAAATGTATTTAGCCTGGTGAACTATTCGTCAACAGTTTAAAAACGATGCAAAGAAACGATACAATGCGGAAGTGTGTGCGTGTGTGTCTGTGGATGAATGCAATTTCAAGATACGAAGCGTTACCGAAAACAAATGGCCAGCAGAACTGGGAAGCTGCTAGCGTATACAAAGTCGGATAGTCGGACGATGAGTAAAACAAAAAAAAAACAACGTAGAACAAAAAACTAGAAAACACACAAAACTCAAAAAGAACAAAAAACAGAAGTAATGAAAATAATGTTAAGAAATTCTACCATAGGGATTAATGTAAGGCAGAAAACCCGAAACCATCTAGAGTAGGTATGGTCCACGTAGAGCATATGATGCTAGTTACAAAAACAAACCAAAAAAAAACACGATCGAAATACCCAATCACAGCAACCTACCCACTTTCCGGCTTTGGTTTCCGTTCAATAAATGCGCGCGCCTTCTGAGCCGAAACTGTCCGAAACAAGCAGGAAAAATTTATCCGCAATAACCGCAAATCAGCATTGCCCACACGATGGTTCTTTTTCCGGTGACGAAAAAAAAATGACAGCCTGCACGAATAAAATAGTACGGTTTTTCTCGAATTTATACGACATTACCTTATCGCATAGTGCGATTTTTAAAAAGCGATCACATAAAGGGTTCATGCACCGCGTGTGGAGATGTATAAAAAAATAATAAAATAACGCCAAAGAACGGCGAAATGCAACACGAAAATCAAGCACATGACCTGACACGCAATCATGTACAAGTTTACGCGTTTCTAAGAGATTCGTTAATGTGTTCAATTCGGTTACGACAAGAAGCAAAAGGATGTGCTTTTTTCGCTTTACCCATTTACCAACGCGCACGGTACGCCCCGGAATCCGGTCCAGCTTGGGTCGCGTGGGTGGACACTATTTTTAGATACAACCGAACGAAACGAAAAAAAAAACAACTCCCGGACATCATGGCATCATGGGGCCGCCCCACTTCGAAATGTGATCAACGTTTACGAAAGCCATCAAGCTGGAGTGAACGAGCAAAACCGTGATTTTACGTTTACGTCTGACGTCGACGTACGACGACAGCAGGCGAATCCTTTTCGCCCGCCCCCTAATGCTTTTGGGATCGTTTCGGCTCGTTCGGGGCAAACGGTCGAGGTTCGAGCGTCACAGAGAGAGTATGAGACACATTAAACACAGCCAATCTGATGGTGGATATTTTCCCGTTCTTTTATCGTCCCCGTTCGTTGTTTAACAGCGAGAGAGCTTCCTAGAAGCTCCGCATCCTACATAGTAGCTTTAATTAAGGAGGAAGGAACATATTGTTAGAGCGAAATGGTCATAGACACAGTGAGAACAATGGAACAGCGAAACACAAACGTGATCAATCCTTGTGCCCAGGAGCACAATATCTCTCGACCAGGGCGGTGCAAGGGTGCGAGTATAAATAGTGAGGAAGCTGGTAGCAGCGGACAGAACCGGAGATCAAATCTCCTCCCCGAAGACGGGTTACCATTACAACCTGGATCCTGTAATAAAGCGACACACCGGTGTAAACTGTCACATATCGGTGGCATAAGTAAGGGTTGGGGACTACTGCCTACACTGTAGTTTATATGATACGTAACCGTATAGAACGACCAAAACTTGATGCAAAACCATCATGCAACGCGAGCGGCGGCCATCACAAGATGGCTACACTCCCTTCGTCCTCCCCCGCGAGAGAAGAACAAACGGGAATGGAGTAACGATACGTAGAAGTCAGCGGAAGTAGAATCTAACAGTAGTGAAAGAGGAAGGAAGCAAACACAAACACAAGAGACAGACAAGGAAGAGCAGTATGTAAGTAATCTAAGAAATAATGATCCAGTTTAAGCTATGAGCATGCATGGAATAGTTGACAACCGTATAATCCACAATGGCGAAGGTGAAGGAGGATAAAAACAAATGAAAATTTCAGTAGAAAGATTTTGCCCTGCAATAGTAGAAGCGAACATGTATGAACAATATAAATGGGGTTTGCCACACGAACTCGACGGATGGCAGTAATGGATGTGTAATGGAAGCAAACCAATTCAAGAAGAAGTACACGAATAACACACACACACACCCACACATGCATGCACACACACTATACGAACACAAAATTAATCGTAGCATGCTGTTTAATAGTTTTTTTTGCAAGAATTTTTTTTTTGGTTTTGTTCATTTTTACTCGCCAACCTTTTACTCTGTCCCTTAAGGCTTTTTTTGTATTTTCATATGATCCAAACGAACAGCAGCATTTTTAAAATCATATTACAAATACACACAAACTTCTCCAGACAAGTAGAAGGCAATAGGACGTTACTGTACGCAAGTAAACAAACACATTCGGACGAAGGAGAAGAGAGCCGAAAATATGGAAGGAAACGGGAGTTATAGATACTTAAAACGAAATACTAGTGCTACGAAATGACACATCAAAACCAAGGACAAGCAAAATAACCAAACAAAAGCAAGAGTAATGAAAAACAACTGTAACAGGCAAATGATAATGAATGAATAAAGATAACTATAGCCGGCCGTGGGTAGATAATGGGGAAAGATAATAGAACCTGTCGTCCTAGCGCGGTGTTTCGGCAAATACAAAGCAACAATTATGCAACTAATACAAACACACAAGAAAACACAAAACAAGTAAACAAGCAAACAAACACAGAGTAAACCACACACGAAACAAATTAAAGGAGAATGAAAAGAAAGTATATTTTTAGATGATGAAAACAGTGGCGGATTCTCCTTTCGGTTCCGTATTTAGCTGAGTGGAAAGAGGAGAACCGTTGCCGTTCATTATACCGAAGCATTCCTTGGTAGACAAAACAGCTAATAATACAATATGTGCATATGGGCGCAGGTGTATAGGCAAGTTGCGGGGATTTTTGGGTTCATCGGAAAATTGTGCTGAAAATCGTCACGAGCTTGGTGGTTTAAATTTGAAGCTCCTTTACAATTAATTTACTATTTTTATTGTAATTCATTGAACATTTAATTTTATATGAAGATAATTGTTATATTGACACAGTCAAACCCAAAAAGTACGATTTGTGAAACATTATTTTTCCATAAATAGTTTACTATATGGATGATTTATTGAAATTTAAAAAATTGGGCATGTTTGTAACGCTAGCTTATCGTTTATTTCATCACATCAATACCCAGCAAAGCATCAAGTAAGTGTTGTGTATGTGTGCATGTTTGATAAGCGATCACCAGGAATGTTAGTAAAAAGCACACCCAAAATAAAACGAGAAATCGAAAACCGTGTTTAGCACTCCATCTTACCGCAAAACGATCCACCAATTGCAATCGCAAGCTAAACGAGTCACAATAAAGGAGGTGATTGGTGCAAAAGAAAAAACCGAACCGAGCGTAAGTGAAATATAACACACATCTCTCACGGAAAACATCAAGCTTAAAAAGCGATGAGTTAAAAATATAGGATACAAATTGAAAGAAAACACAAAAGCACTGGGAAACGGTGTTAAAAACACACACACACGAGCAGGGGAAGTGGTAAAAACAGAATGAGAAACAACTGACGATAATAGAAACGAAGTGCGCAACCGGTAGAATACCAGCAATACCAAAACCGGAAGTGAAGAAAGCAAATACCGAACCGAACAGCAAACGGAGCGGGTGAATATGCGAAGAATAAGTAAAACGATCAAAGGCAAAAAAACTTATAAGAACAAAACTGCACTAGTGTATTGTAATGGATTAAGGAATAAAAAAGTCGACAGCTTAAAGGTGTTTTGATTATTTGATTCAGGTGTTACAATGTTAGTAGGAAATATACTAATAAATGTGATTACAAACCAATAAAAAGGAACAAAAAAACTAATAAAAACAAACAAAAACCAAAACGAAAAACCAACCAATCCAAGCGCGCGTCAAGGTTATCCTTTGTTCCACTGTTTATTGCTACTGTTTGAGCGCTCGAACAATTGGCTCCGTGGCCGTGGAGCCGGAGCTTATACTTACCTTCCTTTTTTCCTCCCTTTTTAAGTAAAACACTTCTGAGACGCCATTTCATACGCCGATCGAAGATCGTTCGAATTTTGTTCGTTTATTTTCGCAACACTATCGCTCGGTCAGGTGACTTCGCTTCGCCGCACGAAGTGTACCGGGGAGCGACGGGTACGAATTTCGTATCTTCGTCCCGAAGAGGCGACGCTATCCTATGGAGAATTGGGAGCTACCTAAGCATATCTGCAATATCCGTCTAGCACATGTTTGCACAGTGCGTCTCCTTGACTCTACAGCTAGTCGTTCACATCGTGAACATAGAACGAATAAATTAAAATTGAAAATTGAAAAAAATAACGCCTAACTCAACATTCGGCAGGGTTGGGCTTTCGAAGCCCAACGCTCCCACGTTAGCAGCAGCGTCGGTTCCACCTACGGGCTAGATAAATGTGTTATGGCAAAACAAATACAAAAAAAACTAATGCTGCCTAAATCTAAATCTCGCTAACTCTCCTCGTTACGCCGCTACCGGTTGATAACTTCTTTATTCAAACTTCCACACGCGGATACCGGGTTACTGAGCGAAAGAGGAATCCTTCCCAGAACCTGACGAACCTTGTCAGAGTAAGCATCTCTTTCCTTCTAGTAGAGTTTGACGGGTACTAGCTTGGTTTTGTGGAGTGTTTTAATATCACGTTACCTGAATCTGGCACGCTCCAGGTGGTTCGCACGGGCGCACGTGGTCCTCTAATGAACGTACTTCATTTTGGTCCATCCAAACTGGCTGGCGTACACTTCCCTGTAGCTGTTCTTGAAACCATAAAACGCATACAGCGATAAACCTACCGTCGGAGACAAACACATTGGTGGAAGAGAAGGTTAGCAATCAATCGAAGGAAAGCGTACGAAGGGCAATATCCCGCGTAAAATATCCATATGCGAAAGAAGTTAAGGAGTGGTCATGCATCAACTGCTAGCGTTACGCGATAGAACCGACTATGAAGAACCGGTACGGTACGGTTTGTTAGCGGCTGTCAACGGTAAGTAGAACAAACGGGCAGGTTAATTAGGATAAAATAGTGGTGGGACTAGCGTCAAATTCTACATTCGGCTCATTCCGCCCGCAAAACCCGCCCTCCTCGCTACGCATCCGGTAGGAACTGCTTCGGTGGCACCGTTTTCCTTAGGCCCTCCTTGAAGTTCCGGAACGACACCCGATGCTCGACCGAGTTCCGTATGCTGCTGGGGCGCGTTTCGGGGTTGATCGACTTGAGCACGTCGTCGAACAGGAGCTTTTGCTTTTTCTTCGCCGTATCGAAGCCTCGGGCCCGATCGCGGAAGCTTTCGTCACGTGGTTTCTCGGCGCCTGCAGCTACGGACGCGACGGAGTTGGTGGACGACGCCATGCTCAGACCGGAATCGGTACTGGACGCCGGTTGCTGCTGGTCCGCGATCGAACGGTGAATGTTTTCCTCGCTGACCGCTACCAGCGGAACCGGTTGCATCGATTTGGGACGACCCGGTGCATCCATCGGGCCACGCAGTAGGATTTTCTCCAATCGGGATTTGAACGCTTCCCGCGGGTTTGTCGGCCGTTCCGAGCCGTCCTCAGTGCGAACTGGGTCATCTCGCCCTGGCGGATCCTTGGTTTGGGAGGTAGCTTTAAAAACGATTGGCAGGGCGGGTGCGATGGAGGGACTCGGTGAAGCTGGCTTCAGTTTTTTCAACTCCACGTCGAAGTACTGAGCGGCGGAAGGAGTTGCCGGAGTAGGAGCCGGCGTTTGGGGCGTTTCTTCCGGCGTCGGTAGAATCGATGCCCGTTGCGCTTTGCCCTTGCCGAGTGTGTTGAACAGCACCGGATCGAACTTGGGTGCCATCGGGATAGGGCTCTTGGGCGTTTCCGGAACAACCGAACCGGCGCGAATAGTGTTGAAGAGCGTTGGATCAAACTTTGGCGCCGGTGGAATCACGACGCTACTATGCTCGGAGTGTGCTCTATCCTGTTCCGGCTCGTCCGTTTCGCTTTCCTGCGGAGAATCGGTGTGATTGAGTTTGTTCAACAGCAGCACGAAGCTTGGTTCGCTGGTCGATCGAATGATGCCGGGACTCGTCGGTTGTGGAGCAACCGCAACCGACTTTGGCTGTATTTCAAGTTCTCCTACCGTTCGACTCTCGTCCGGCGGTTGAAGCCGCTTCAGCGGCGCTTTTACCGGGTTTACAAGTAGCGTACTAAGACGGGTCATAAATCGTTCCTTCTCGGCCGCCCGGAAGTTGATATCGTCCTGTTCCTCTTCGGTCAACACCCGCGGCGAAGGCTCTCCGTCCTCTCGCATCCCCGCGATGTACATCACCCGGGGCTTCACTTTGAGCTTTTCGGGACCAGAATCTGTCGGAGATTCTTCGCTCGCTATCGTTATGGCTGGAGTTTGCCTCGCTTCCTGCTCGCTTTCTACTGCTGCTTCCTTTTCTTCCCCTTGTGCTTCACTAGCTGTGGTAGTTTCATCGGTGTTTGAACCTCCTTCGAGACTTCCTGCTCTTACCGGTTCGGGAATTTCCACGATACTCTCGTCCGCTCGATGTATGTCCGCGATAACCGACTGCTCCCGGAAGACGGGACTAGCCAACGATTCGTCGTCACCGGTGCGAAACTTTGCCACGTACTCTCCCGAGCTGAGCGGTTCCTCTCCGGACGGAAGCGTATCTTCGTCGTCCAGTATATGGTCCAAAAAGGCGATCGCTTTGGACGTTTCCTTCTCATCCGTCATCGAGGCGGGCTCCGATAGTTCTCCAGCACCAGTAGCAGCATCACCAGCTGTTCTTCGATTGTCACGTTCGGATTCGTTCTCTTCCTGGGCCACGAAGTACACCTTACCATTTGGTTCGATCTTTTCCGTAAAACCTCGCACCGCACCCTCGGACAGTGGTATGATCTCGTCGAAACTACTTTTCGGTGTCGGGGTGTTCGATTTCGGTTGCCGCGTTTGACGCTGATCTTCTTCCGGTTCGGCAATAGCAACTTCAGCACCTCCAACCATGGTTCCAACAACCGCCAGCTCCTTCGCCGGCACCGTCGGCGCTTTTAGCTCCATTAGTCTTGCACTCTTATCCGCCGTTTCGACGGCCATCGCCGTGCTGAGGTTCTGCGAGTAGAACCCGTTCTGTTGAGGAGCGTATTCCATCTGCACGGTTCGATCCGACGCCGTCATAATCGAACCGTTCTCCAGCTCCGGGACGTTGTCGTTCCTTCGGTAGCCCATTTCGGACACGTTGGTCTCCACCGGTGGGAAATGTGGTGGCACACGCACATCGGGATTCTTTGCCGATTGCTTGCCAAAGCAGACACATGCAAAGTATATTACTAGCCCTGGAAGGAGTGAAGGGGGCAGGTTGGTGCAAATGACGCCCCACGGGGAGGGATGAAGCGATCGGATGCCGCGGGGAGAGTTTAGCAATTGGGGAGCAGGATTTGAAAGGAAGAGAAGTAAAGAAATGTTGCATGCAATGCGGTTAGTACGCTACCGGGTATGAGGGATCGGTGCAACTGTATTAGTGTGCTACGTCGTGTGTTAAATCTACAGCCTGTGAAGATGGATGCCCTTTCCCTTGCTTACCGATTCCCATCCATATGCCGAACCGTATCCAGGTGTAGACGTCCAACATGAGCATCAGGTAGATGTTGACGAAAATACTGATTCCTGGTAGCAGCGGTACCAGCGGCACACGGAACGGTGCGTCGGCTCGCTCCCGTGGTTGGATGGAGATGAGGAGCAGCACGAGCAGCGTGAGCCCCAGCAGTACGCCGAACAGTATCCAAGCCCACGGCTCCATGCCGTAGATGGCGTCCTGCGCGTAGAAGATCGTTAGCGAAAGCGCTATCGCCAGGAGACCTGTGCGGGCGAAAGATGTTAGTCAGGTGTCAGTCAGACATTCGAGCTACAGCGGCCCATTACTTACAGTATATTGTCACCAGTACACCGACCACACTGCTGGACACATTCGTCGGCAGCCGGATGCAGGACAGATTGAACAGCTGCTTGAAGAAAGCGGAACCGGTCACACGCTCACGTGCCTTCAGCAAGTTCGACGACTCGTACGTGTCGCGCGTGCTCGTGGTTGGGATGGATGGATCCGGGTTTTCCGAAAATCTGCCCGAGAGAGCGAGAGAGAGAGATACAGCTTGAGTGAGTGCAAAGTTGTGACGAATTGATCAGCACCGAGTGGAGACGCTAATGTGTGGATTCGGTTGCAGAAGATGGAGATGTTTAATGGAGATACGAGTGGATACGTAAAATTAGATCACCATATTTTACGACCCACCGTAACGATCTTCGAGTAGGAATGAATGCTGTAACACCGAATTCAGCAGCCTTTTCGCACGGTAAGGTCAAATGATTTGGGCTTCTAATCCTCAATCAATCATTTATGGAGCTCGTCGTCAAACAAATTCCTTCCTCACGCGCGTCATCGCATTTTAAGTTTGTTTTAACGAAGCAATCAACCAACGCTGTAGGATGTAACGTCCGGACAGGTGGGACATAGGTCGTAAAACCGCTTTGTGTGTCGGTTGCTGCCGTGAGGAGGAAGGAAAACCGTCAGGCTTCATTTCACTCGCGCGAAGGTTAGCGGTGATGGCGACGAGCGGCCACTAGGTCCGGCGCTGAGTTTCTCCGTTTATTCCGCTCTGATGCAACGCTTGCTTTGATTGCCGATTTGCTACGCTCGCTTTGATTGGCATGCGCATGCATACGGGGACAGTTTGGTCTCCCCATACACTCACCTCAGAATCAGTATCGAGATCGCGACCACCGTGTAAGCCATGAGCGTTCCAATCGACAGCATGTTGACCAGCGCTTTCAGGTCGAACAGGCCGCCCATCGTGCCGGTGAGCAGCGCCGCACAGAGCGTCCCGAAGACGGGCGTCTTAAACCGTGGGCTAACCTCACCGAGCGCCCGAAAGATCAGCCCATCCTGGGCCATCGCGTAGATGATGCGCGGCTGGGGGAACATCGCCCCGAACAGACTGGCCACCAGCCCAATGATGCCACCGATCGCAACGATCCACTTCGCAAAGTGCCAACCGATCTCGTTGAACACGAACGGTAGCGGTGCGTTCACGTCCTGCTTGTAGTACGGCCACATCAGCGTCAGCACGGTCGACACGCCGAAGTACGCGAGGAAGATGGTGCAGAGCGAGAAGAGGATCGCCCGGGGGATCGCTTTCCGCGGGTTGCGCACCTCCTCGCCCGTCGTGGCGATGCAATCGAAGCCGACGAACCCGAAGAAACAGGTGGCGGCACCCCGGAGCGTGCCCTCGAACCCGAACGGGAAGAATCCACCCTCGCCGACGTTGTAGATGCTCGACACGTTCTCCGGCTTGATGCGCCAGTTCTCCGGATCGGCCTTGATGGCACCGGCCACGATCACGAACAGCACGATGAAGATGTTCAGCACGGTGAACGCGTTGTTCACCATCGTGGACTTTTTCAGCCCGAACGCGAGCGCGACTGGGATGGAGGAGAGAGACGAGTTAGAGTTAGAGATCGCATTCTTTTCTTTCTTGTGAAAGAGGAACCAGCGTTGTACTCACTGCCGAGCAAGATCGCAACGGAGAAGGCAAAGAAGTCGAAGTAGTTGGACATAAAGTCCCACTCGATCGGTGCCACCTCGAGGAAGCGCGTCTTCATCGTGTCGTTGGCGAGCGTGTCGATGTAGAGGCTCAGGCCGCGGGAGACGCTCGCCGACCCGATGATGTACTCCAGCATCAGGTTCCACCCGATGATGAACGCCATAAACTCGCCGATGCACACGTAGCTGTAGATGTACGCCGATCCCGACTTGGGCACTCGCGCTCCGAACTCCGCGTAGCACAGACCTGCGAAGTAGTTGGACATCAGCGTTTTAAAGAACGGCAAGAACCCGCGATACACCCGGGTTCGCTTACGTACCAGCCAGGAAGGAGGCGGCGGCCGCGATCAGAAACGACAGCACCACCGACGGACCCGCCTGGTCCTTGGAGACATGGCCGGCGAGCACGTACACGCCGACACCGAGCGTGGCCCCAACGCCGAGCGCCGTCAGGTCGAAGGTGTTGAGGATGCGGCCCAGCTTCTCGGAGCTCCCGTCGTACGAGAGCACCTTCCTGCGCGTCAGTATACGCCAGCACGAGGGGCTGGCCATCGCTGGCGTTCGGTTACTTGCGGACTGCGGTCGTCGGAAAGATCGAACCCGATGCACGAAGGTCCGCTGCGTGTCACAACCCAATAGAGCTACTGCGTCTTATCGTCGTCGTCTGATGGTTGCGGACGCAAGCGGGCAAGGGCAGGTCGTTATCATAGGCCACCTGTCGAAAGACGAAAAGCAACAAGACATTGAATTGCCTATCGGTTCGGTACGACGAGTGCGCTGCACGAACGTATATCTTCAATTAGGTTATCTACACTGATTGGCACGACGATACCGAGCTTGCCACCCTCTGTCCGGAGAATTCCGTATCTGTCCTAGGAAGCCTGGAGCGTAGCCTCTAGCCATCGGTGGCACGTGACACGTCGCATCCAGTCAGCTGTTTCGGAGGACTTCGTCTTCGTAATCTGCAACCGACCAACACAAGCACCGATAATGCTAGAGGATCGCCCATTAGAGGACACGAATGAGATCATTCCAACGAGCTCGCGCCTCCTTTGTCCCAGCAACGTCCCTTCAGTGGACGTCCAACTGTCAACTTCAAACGCGAACTTGCCTGTACAACCATAAAATCGACCCCGCTTTGCATGCAGCGATAAGTCCACTCGGTCGTCCGCAAGACCCGAAGTTGGGCACGGGAGTTGATTAGATTACGGGACACCATGGCACATCACCCCGGGGGCGTCCTGATAAGCCGACCCGGGGCTCATCTGTCGCACTCGGCACGGGTCACTGGCATGTCAAGATCACGGGTCGCAGAGCGTCCGTTTGTTTGTCCCAGCGACGCTCATCCGTGAAGGTACTTAAGCTGTAGCGAAACAGCCATTACAACCGGCTTTATCGCTAGCCTATCCAACAACGGCGTGTGCTTTGACATTTTTGCAACCAACCCCGGCCGGCTGACTCAGCCCACTCAGGTTGGCTTGCAAAAAACGCGGTCAAACAGCAGCCCTCTAAACAGCAATGCCCCTATAGCGATGATAACTCTATGACTGGCGATTCTCCGCCAGCGGGATGATAATGCCTCCAGCGGCCGAGTTGCCACCGGCCTTGACACCGTTTCGGTGTGTTCTAATTTCACGCCACTGGCAAAACCGTGCTCCACAACCCAAGCAGGAAAGTTTATTCGCGCGAAAGCCGAGCTGCTCCTGGGGACCTGAACAGGTGACACATTCTTCTCGCATTCGGTCGTCGAAGTCACAGAACGTCTTCAACCGTGTCCGTCAATTATGCGGTCATCGCGCGCGCGCTACGGTTCGAGGGGTTTTGATGTATTTTTTTTTTCTTCTTTCCTTTCTGCAATTAACCCACCCGAATCGGACGCAAGAGAAGGGTGAAGTGACGTTTGTTTTTTGTTTCTCTCGAGACAAACTATGCCGCTGGAAGCTAGTCAAACTCTCCGGCAAGATGCGCCCCTGCTCCACCATTATCAGGCGAGCGCAGTTTTTGCCAGTTTGTTGAAGCAAGGTTTGTTTTTTCTCTGGTATTAAATATTGTATTTTCAGCGTGTTGTTTGTTACGCGTAAGGCTGCATGTTGCGAGGCGCCCCTCCACCAGCGTAGTGTTTCGCTAATAAGTGATTCGTTGTTTTGAGCGCCCGCCGTGATAACGATACCCGTCGGTAAGTGCAGGTGCAATTGCGTGAGATGCAACCGGTGGCGGAGGCGTGTCGATAATTGCACGCAGATCCGGGGTTCGCGCGCTTTTGTGGCAGAATTTGGAGGTTATGTTCTACAACGCGTGCGGCATTGAGGATGAATCTTGATCGCCATGGTAACCGGCCTTCTCCGAAAAGGTAAACGAAGCCTCTTCGAGGGTAAAGGAACAAAAAGGGATCCAAGGTGGTGGCTTTTTCTTGTGCCGCCCCCATTACGGCTGGTAGATTCACTTTCAAATGCACGCGAGCACGTCAAATCGCCGGCCATTGTGGACGAGCTCTGTTAATCCAATAACGCACGAATAGGTGGAAGCCGGCCAGCGGACCAGCGGAATGCGCGTTAATTATTACACTTTCCACAGTCAAACCGTATGTCTGAGTGTGCGTGTGTCTAGCACAAGAAAAGAAAAAAAAAAGTAGTAGCAAACGACGGACCATATTCAAACAGCGCAAGCCCACGAGCCCGAGCGGGGTTCTTTCTCTCCTTCACTTTCGCGCGCAACGGTTCGCGTCACTGCACGCATAATCGATGTTACCGCCGCCGTGTCTTGCGTTCACGTTGCGTTTGTTAAAGGTTCCAGCGTGAATGTTGGATAAAGGGTGGCCCACACCACCCCACCCACTGGGTCCGGTGAACCGAGCATGATATGTTGAGGCAAAAACAAAACAAAACCAAAATCCTTACCCAACTAAAAAGCAAATGACCGTGAAAAGGATGGCTGACAAACATGTTTATTGATTAGCGATCGGTCTTATTCAATCCGGTTCGAAACTTTCAACCGGCGTTGGTGAGATGGCCAGGGATGGGGCCCTTTAAAGATACGGCTGATGGGCACGAAAGAAGAGGGCGGTTCTTTGGACGGATCTGCAATTCCTTCCGGGGACGTTTAGTGGTTGAAAGCAACGCGTTTGTGTTTAACGCATTGACAAGCCACCCAAAAGCGTAACAACCTTACGAGGGGATTTATGTAACACAAGCGCAAGTAGGCTCAGACATCTCTGACATTCTCAGATGTGTCCTCCAGATATGACTCTAAACTCCAATAAGTCTGTACTAGCTGACACGTCTTCACGAGAGAGTTGAACACCACCGAGGATGATAAGAACTTGGAGAAAAACTGCACCAGGGTGCCGGCCACCCGCTTTGCAAAAGGGTGTAGGGAAGCGTAACCGGTGGTCACATCAGGCCGCCCATCTGACCCAGTTTTTCGGTCGCCCCACGGTTGTACGGTTTCTCGTAAGGGTCACCCAGCCTGGGCTTACTTTCTAACCGATCGTTAACGCGGTTAACTGTTACGTATCGTGGCTCGTTAAAAAACGCGTCCAATTTTAGTAGCTTTTCGTGAAGAATTTCAACACACGATAGTATTACTTGAGAGTGCAGCAAAGGAAGTAAAAAATGAAAACAAACCCTGCTCTTCCCGAGCGTTGCGGTTAGAATCAACAGGTTGTTGTGTAATTTCTTATTTCCCCTCTCTCTCTCTCTTTTTCTCTCTCCAAACGAAGATGACATACGAGCTGTCTCTGCCCGGTAGATCGCTCCAGAGACGTAATCTTTCTAGCGGAGATAAGCATCAGGTACCTCATCGCTAGAAAACCGGTAGCAGAACCTGATTCATATTATTAGAAAACTAAACCCAAGAATGAACGAATTTTTCCCTCGTTTTGCGTGACAAACTGCCGCGTTCGTACGAGTCCAAGAAGAAGCACGAACGTACAATCACCGTATCTTTGTGGTGTATCTGCGGTACATCTTCTATCTTCCTGTTTATGTGGGCACATCATTTTATCTCTCGCGGGAACTAGAAGGGCCTATTGCCGTGATTTTAGTGCAGACATTCCAGCACCTCTTCCCCCGTCCAATCAACGCGCCCCAGTGGAAGACGCTGATAACGAACTTCGGAGGTCCTATTCCCCGGTCGACAAACACCGTACAAACATGCGGTTCAGGCGTTGCTCTTGGGCGCTGGGAATCGTTGTTTATCTCATGCCGAGCGAGGAGTTGTTCGTGAGTCAATGGTCAGGTGATCGTCAGCGGATACTAACCAGCAGTTTATGTTACGTCCACCTGCCGTCAGTTGCAGAAACGATATCCTTCACGTCAAGCGCTCCGAAATGGTTCCTTCATTCGTGGACACACACACTCACAAACTAGCACAGGCGCAACAACGACCGGTGGGTGTTTTGCATTAGTAAAACCGGCCCCAACAGATGCACGTAGTCGATTCTTCACTTCACCTCGTACGGGGCAGACCATAAGCGCCCCCGGTGCTGCCTTATCACTAATGGTGACTAACGATAAACATCACTTCAAATACAGGGGCAATCAATGCAAGAAAACCCTATCACTCACTGCTGGCCACAATAGAGCGGTCCATTATCAGGTGATGCATACACACGTCACACAAAAAGAAACACACTCATCTCTTGTAACGCCTATTTCAGATCCTTCCAAGCACACAAACACATCACTATCACTTCTGGTAGCTACTTTTCGGTGTGCTCAGATTTCGACGCAATTTGACGCATTTTGCCGACACCGCAAAAACAACAACACAATACCGCGACATGACACTTGCACTAAAAAAACACTCACTGTCACCGGGCTCCCGGGGTAGGTCTGACTTTTGTTTACGTCACCGCAGCCGCTTGAAGATGCCGTCTTCCTGCGATGGCAGTGCTCGCCGACGAACCGAGCCGATCGTGTGTTTTGTGCGCGGCGCAGTCTCGCTTCGGAATAACGCACATGCACGCAACCGACAGTAGTAGTACGCGCTCCTTTGCACACTGGGCATTTGCGTGTGAGCGAAAGTCAAAAGTTTGGCAAGGATTTTTTTCTCACATTTTATTATACTCCAAAAGACCTAGTTATTACGTAGAAAATGGTGGGTGAACAGGGGAAAAGAAAGGTGCATTTAAAGCAAACAAAAAAAAACAACTTGTAGCGTTTAAGCGCCTGAATTCATGAACCGTTCCTATTCTTATTGAAAATTGTACCATTTAGTTCTTCCCAACTTCCCACCTTCTTATGAACTAGTCAATATGCTACGTTGAACGTAAACTTGATGGTAAAATATTCATTATGAGCGGAAAAATATCCGTAACGAATGGAAAACACTGTTTTTGGGAAGGAAAGTTGAATGTTTTGCTCGAAAAGTGATAAAAGCATGATCCTTGGATGTTATGCGCTATAAGATTTTCTTTCGGAGTCCAATTTGTTTACTCCTAATAAAAAATAAGCTAATAAAAACTAAAACAAACAATATAAGTAATAATTTGTACTAAAAATAGCTAGAAACAATTTTTCCCTAATTTTTGTCCATATTGCAGTTGGAAAGTAACCACTGCCCACTGTGCCTCGCTATCTCTCAGACTCCGAGCGAGGGTTCCTTCCCTTTACCGCGGATTATGCTCTTCATCTGCCACACTGTCATATGGCTTCCGGCGCTGTTTGCAGGCTATTGTGATTGCGCTTATCGCAACGAGAACTCCGCCAGAACCCCACGGAGTCAATACGCCGATTGACATTGTACCGATCGGGCAGAAGTGTGTTTGTGTGCTGCTGATTGTTCTTATGTCCCGCCGTACGAGGTACGATGCATCAATTCAAGGTTAGCCGTTGGAGGCCGGCTATCATGCGGCCGGGAATCCGGGTGCGAGATAAGTCAGCACTGGAGCACATGTGCGCCCGATTGTTGTGCGAAACAGTTGGCTGGTAGTGTTCACGAAACACTAGCGCGCATTAGAAAACGCCGCCTACTGCGATACGGTAAATTTTCAACACACCCATCCCGTGGCGATGCGTGAAGTCTACATTTAGGCGCAAATGCAAACGCGGCCGAAGCGAACGATACAAACCGAATCGCAGAGTTTTCCACCGGCGTAAACAGCATGGCTGTGCATGCCATTATTTACGTTCTCTTCGGCTCGGAAACCGAAAGCCGACATTGACACCGAAAGAGAAAGTGGGAAGATTTTTCACAACCGCCGGCGCGCGTAACCTTGACTTCTGGTTGGCCTGCCGGCGGACGACGCCGCCTTCGCGTCAAGTGCTGCTCTCAAGCAACCATTACATTATTATTATTATGATTATCGCACCCGGCGTGCGCGTAAATCGTATCAACGTGTTCGCGGCATGGAAGCGGCACCGCCCGGTCGGAACTGCTCTTGAACCTTTCCTTGCGAGATGATTTACCGCCGCAAAACAATGACCCAATTTTTCCCAATGCGTGCGCGCATTCCTCGCGATTGTCGGGTTCGGTACGGAACGTCACAATGAAATAGAGAAACAAATTGTCGATGAGTTAGTTGACGCTGTCGGAGAACATGCGAACGAAAGCAACATATTAAGATGGTTGTAATAACACGCGAGAGGTAACCTCAACGGCGATAACGGGTAGTGCATACATGCGGGACCACGAGAAATAAAACATGTACAGTTTGTAAATAGTGTCCAGCGAAAGACGGATGATGCAACATATGGCTTCAACATTTGTATTTCGCGTAAGTTCTATGTAAAAGTTCAAAACCACTAAACAACTCGATAGAAAATAGATGACTAGAATCGATCGATAGCTATCTATCACATGCGAAGCTTTCTCTAAAGGCATACGGTGATACTGCTACTTAACGCACGAATGCCTGTAAACTGAAGGCCTAATGCATAGAAACTTGCTACCATAATCCTCGCTCCTCGCTCACCTACAGCTCGTCTAACCTAAAACGGTTTATGTTTTAATTAAAGTCCCCTGTCCTGCTGACCCGACGGCCTTCCTTAGCCTTCCTACATGCTTAACAGTGAATGTCTTTGGATGAAAATAACAGATCTACCTTCTTGTTCCGTTGCGCCAGGAATGCGATAGACGACTGCATGGCTACAGCTTCACCGTGGTAAACATGGCGAATGGAATATCCAGCTGACTCTCCGAGAGCGTCTGGCTGCCGGATCCCTGCACCGAGTGGCGAATGCCGTACGAGAAGTAGATGATGAAGCCCACAACCAGCCATACCAGGAACCGGATCCAGGTGGCCGCGTCCAGCTGGAACATGAGGTACACGTTCACAAAGATGCTGAGCAGCGGCACGAACGGAACGCACGGTACGCGGAAGGTTAGCGGCCGCTCCTCCGTCGGTTGGCAGGAGACGACGAGCGTTAGAAACACCGCCATGATGGCCATCGCGACCAGGGTGGTGCAGAACAGTGGATTGAAGGCGTTCAGTTGATCCTGGGCGTGCACGAGTATCGCACTGATAACACTGACAGCGATCGCTGGTGGAGCAAAGAAGAATTTGACATATAATTATGTGTTTATATCGCGAGATTAGCTACTTCAATTTACCGTAGATAAGCACGCAAACTTTCACGATGTCCGACGAAAGGCTGCTGGGTGCGGACAGGCAGGTAAGATTAAACAGCTGCTTCAGCACGGTGGACGATTTCGTTTGCGTGCTGACGATGAAGTTAGTGTTCTGTTCGTACCGCAGCACGAGAACACTCACCGCGACGATCGTGTAGGCCAACAGTGTCCCGATCGACATCATATCGATCAGCTGATGCAGATTGAACAGCATCGCCATCGTGCCGGAAAACAAGCCCGACAGTACGGTGGCCAGCAGCGGTGTCTTCGTTTTCGGATGGACCGCCCGCAGCTGCTTAAAGATGAGCCCATCGGACGACATGGCGTAGAGGACGCGCGGCAACGGGAACATCGCACCGAGCGAGTTGGTGCAGAGCGAAAAGATTGCCCCGATCGACACGATCCACTTGATCTCCTGCCACCCGAGGTAGTCGAAGAGCCGCGGAAAGGGTGCTACCGGATCCTGCAGGAAGTACGGCAGGGCCATCGTTAGGACGGTCGCCACCCCGAAGTACGAGAGGAAGATGATAACCAGCGACGCGATGATGGCGAGCGGAATGTTGCGCGAAGGGTTCTGTGCCTCCTCACCGGTCGTGGCGATACAATCGAAGCCCACGTACCCGTAGAAACACTTGGCCGCACCGGCCATCACTCCGGCCACTCCGTACGGCAGAAAACCTCCGGCTCCGATGTCGACGCCCGGTGGAACTGCCGGATCGTTCGGTTGAATGGCCCAGTTGGCGGGATCCGCCTTAATCCCGACCGAAACGAGCACGACCGCGATCACGATCAGATTGACGCCGGTGAAGAGATTGTTCAGCAGGGTCGATTCTTTCACACCGTACGCCAGCAGAGCGGTGATGACCAGCACGACCACAAACGAGAAGATGTCCGGATACTCCGCCAGGAAGCTCACCCGCATCTGAACGACGCCTTTCAGGGCGTTTCCCATCCGATGGTCAATCAGCGCATCGATGTATCCGCTAAGTCCGCGGGCCACACTCGCCGTACCTGTTTCGGGATAAGCGGAGATATTAGCCGTGCTCCCTGCTTTACGTTCTGCGCCTGCACCACCAACCAACCGATGATGTACTCCAGCATCAGATTCCAACCGATCGTGAACGCCGCAAACTCGCCGATCGTAATGTAGGTGTAGATGTACGCCGAACCGGCTTTCGGGACGCGGGCCGCAAACTCAGCGTAGCAGAGACCGGCGATGGCCGCCGCCAGGGCGGCTATAACGAACGAAATGACGACCGCCGGACCAGCCTGTTCGTACGCGACCGAACCGGCCAGCACGTACGCGCCCAAACCGAGCGTACTGCCCACGCCCAGCCCGGTCAGATCGAGGAGCGTGAGCACGCGCGCCAACTTCGAATGGCTTCCGTCGTCGTTGTTGGGTTTCTTGCGACACACCGCTTTCCAGAAGGTTTCCATTTCGTTGCCTCCCCCGTGCCGTCACCTGCCGAGCCGAGAGGGCCGTAAATTATTACTAAGTATGCCGCCAGCAGATGCAAACTGCAGCCTGTCAGGTTTTTGTTCCGTTTTTTTACATAAGCTCCTCGTGCCTTGGCACGGATCCCTCGGGTCGGTCAATCGCTGTGTTCAAACCCGAATCGTCGCGCTTTCTAGAATCGATCACTAGCTCGGATAGTTCGCTAGCGGTGCTGCCCTCATTAGCTACAGTGCGCTTCTTTGTTTAACGACCATGGGGCCGTTCTCAAGCGGCGCACCAGCGCTGCTCCAAATTCCCGACCCCGTCCCGTCACAATATAAACATCTCCATCGGTTCGGAGGATCTGTCATAACAAGCGAATATATGTGCCCAACCGCCCATCACTCGTTTCGAACGCAAAAATGCGTTCGCGGCCGATTTGCTTGTTTACCCGCCGGCTGACAGGGGGCCGCATTCCCGGGAGCGCAAACACAAACGGCGGACGAAATCTTCATGCCCTAGCTGGTGGCAAACGCAGTGCCATTGACCTAGGACAAATTGTACGGACGCGGTTTCGGCGGTTTGCCGAAACGAGTGCAGGTGATTTGTTTGCCAACCGCACGTAGTCGCGTGGTCACCGCTCATGATTTGAATCCGCTTGTAAATAATCGCACTATTTATAGCCGGAAAACCCGATTCGCCCCTCCCCGCACCGGACCGTCGATTGAGGCGTCTCAAATCGGCCAACCCCTGCCAATGTCCGAGCGGCGCATCGCTTTCCCTGACCCAGACCTTTGCCAGAAGTGACCGCGCGCGCACGCTCGAATCGCGACTTTTTCCCATCGAAACTTCTGCTAACTGTTAGCGTATCCCGTTTTAGCTAGGCAGAGTAAGAGACCCGCAAAGAGGAGGCCTTGAAAATCGAGCGCTACCATGCGTCTCCATCGCGTTTGCTACTTCCTGGCGCTGACGCACACCCATCGGGTTTGGGAATTTGTTCGTACACATTTTGTGAATAAATAAAAATGCTTTCATTGTCCTTAGCTAGGGGCCTCCCCCCGTTTGACACCATGCGCCCGTTTATGTAATGCACGATCAAACGGAACGGAGCATGTGGACGCGGGCATAAGGAACGTCACTGGCGCGACTGGCAATTAATCTCAATTTACTTTGATTTGCACACTGCCTGGGGTGGATTCTATTCCCTCCGTACGATTGCTACAAGTACCGTTTGCTTCGGCCGCGAATTATTGGCGGCAATAATCGAAACACGGTTCGAAACGACACCGAAGCACTTCCCGCTGGCGGATAACTCGCAAATATTTCACTCGATCACTCGTTTGGCTTAACAATTGTTTTAGATTTTGCCCTCAACAAAAACTCGAATCCGCTGTGCCGGTGTGTTCACGCGACGCCCAACGCTCGACGACTGTGGGACTATTTTCAGAGCGAAACGGGGAAAGCAGTCAGGCTCGCGCTTCGGTTTCGGCTCTGTTGGAACGGATCCTGCCAACACAAACACCAACCGGGGCAACTCTCACTCAGCTGATGCAATGAGAAATAAATAAAACAAAATTGGAAGATGGTGAGAGTGTGACCGTGCTAATTTGTATCCGGATGCAAACACACGCTCATCCGGGGTTGCACGATGAAAATCCCCGCCGCCGATGGTTTTCCTCCGTGCACGGGAGAAGCACCGGCTGCTAGGGGTTGTACGGCGGATTGCCTAACCGCAGGCGCAAGCGTTTCGAGCCGGTTGAACGTTTCAGTGGGCTTGGTTAGAAATAAAAAAAAATTTTTAGAAATCGCCTAGCGAAGCGAACGAGTCCTACGAACACGTGATTTGCCTGATTACGCACCGATTCGCTTCAAATCGGACCCCAAATTTCTCAATCAATGAGCGCGAAGCTCGGTCGCGTCATCGCCGATTAATCGCTCGCCCTCGCTGGAAGTCCATCGTTGATCAATGAGTGTCCCAATCGTTCATAACTCCTCCGGAGCATAAACAATGACCGCGACAGATCGTGTATCGCTCTCGACCCCCCCGATTTATCGACGTGACGATGACGGTGCGGTTCGACCGGCACGCAATCACACGAACGATAAACATTGTCTGCCGCACGCGGCGTTTATTAATTGATTGATTTATTGTTCCCGTCTCGTTCGTCACCGAACGGGCGCTATCAGTGGAGCAGCCGGTAAATGGAAAAACGCACAATGCTAGATGGTAGATTAGAGTAATGGTCATTTGATGCATCTGGCTGCGGAGTTTGGGCTGATGAAAAAACACGTCCGGCGGGCTGGACCGGTCTTATGTGTCCTCTATTTAACGACGAAAAAAAACCTTAATCCACTAGTATGAAATAATTATCACAATCACTTTTAAGTGCGGCCATGATCTCTTCGCGGTCGGGTTCGCACTCGGTTTCGTACGGTTTGTTCTGCTCTCGCCTGGTTCGCGTTTGTACTTAGCTTACACCTATCATGAACGGATTGTGTGCTCGCTAGATTCGTCCGGGGGAGGCTTGCTCCGGCAGACCTAATACTGACCCCACGTCCTACCAGGGGGGGAAAGGACTGAAATAGGGGTTTGGACTGATCCCTACGCGCCTACATCGATTCGTTCGCTATCGCGTACGTGGGAGCGGGTTGGAGTTTCGCGGACAGCTTTCGCTCCGTCGCATCGGACGCACCGTCGTACCCGGTGTTGTCGATGCCGTTCGCCTTCGACGCGGCCGCGAGCTCGTCCTTCGTGAGCAACCGTTCGCCCTCGATTGAGTGGCGGATGCCGTACGTGAAGTAGATAAAGTACCCGATCGCGATCCACACGCTAAACCGGATCCAGGTGCCGGAGTCGAGCTGGAACATGAGGTAGAGGTTGAAGAACACGCTGATCAGCGGCAGCAACGGTACCAGCGGGACTTTGAACGTCAGCTTTATGCTATCCGTCGGCTGTACGGCAATGATCACGAACAGTAAGACGAGCAGCGCAACGAGAATGGCCAGTCCGGCTATGACGCCCGGGTAGTCCGTGTTGATGTAATCCTCGGCCGGAACCAAAATACCGCACACACCGCAAACGAATACGGCTGTGAAGAGCGAATATAAAGTCTGTAAAATCCGCCGTTCGCCTTCCGCAAAGGATCGACGTGAAACTTACCGAAAATGCAAACGCTAAACTTCACCACCGCCGACGAAAGTTTCGTGGGTGCCTGATGACGATCGCGATTGATCAGCTGTCGGAGCACCTCCGGTACGGTCACACTGAACTCCGAGCTGCCCAGTAGCTCCTCCGTTTGGTAGCGCAACACCAGCACACTCACCGCGACAATCGTGTAGGCAAGCAGCGTCCCGATGGACATCATGTCGATCAGCTGCTGCAGGTTGAACAGCATCGCCATGATGGCGGCCAACAACCCGGACAACATGGTGGCCAGCACGGGCGTTTGCGTTTTCGGGTGCACCGTCTGGAGCTTCTTGTAGATGATGCCATCGGACGACATGGCGTAGAGGACGCGCGGCAACGGGAACATCGCACCAAGAAGGCTCGTGCAGAGTGCAAAGATCGCCCCGATCGACACGATCCACTTGATCGCGTACCACTCGATCGACTCGAACAGATGCGGGAACGGTGCTTCCGGGTCCTGGAGATAGTACGGCAGGGCCATCGTCAGCACGGTCGAGATGCCAAAGTACGCGAGGAAGATGATGATGAGCGAGATCACGATCGCGAGCGGGATGTTGCGCTCCGGGTTCTTCGCTTCCTCGCCGGTCGTGGCGATGCAGTCGAACCCGACGAACCCGTAGAAGCACTTGGCCGCCCCGGCCATGATGCCGGCGAATCCGAACGGTGCGAAACCACCCGCCCCACCGTTGTAGCCGGCGGGGATGTCTTTCGGATCGATCGTCCAGTTGTCCGGATCGCAGTTGATACCGCCGGCCACCAGGACGACGCCGATGACGATGAGGTTCACGCCGGTGAAGATGTTGTTCATGAGCGTTGACTCCTTCACGCCGTACGCCAGCAGCCCGGCCAGGATCAGGATCACGACGAACGAGAAGAAGTCGGGATAGTCCGAGAGGAAGTCGACATCGATCGGCATCGCATCGCGCATCGCATTACTGATCTTGTTGTCTACCAGGGAGTCAATGTAGCCGCTCATACCACGCGCCACACTGGACGTACCTGGATGGGGAAGAAATCGATCGAGATCAGTTCACTAACGGGTAGGGAACTCGGAATAACTCTTGTCTAGTGTTAGGATGCAACCTAGGACTTGGATATGTGTCACTTTGACAGCGTTCTGTGCACCAAGATCCGGTCCAGACTGAGTAGTCGGTCAGAAGAACGCACATTGGCAACATCCAGATACATCTTGACTATCATATTTACTCTCAATCAAAGTTACATTTCAACATCGTAGTGTTGGGCAATATCCGATCCGAACCCACACGATTCGTTCCGTTCCGTTAGTCGGAACGGTCAGATCTGGGTACAAAATTGAGAGTCCCAATAGGTTCGAGGTAGATTTACGCTTTTTTTCTACTTTTTCTTATAGGTTATTTGAAAGAGAGGAAAATTCTCTTATCGGATCGTTACTGTTGTTCCGATTTGTGAATTCCCAATGAAGAAATTAGATTCCGGAAGGTTACGTCCATTTTTAATTTGATTGCCAATGTTTGATAGGTCTTTCGATTCCCTTTTTTTACTCTGTATGTCCATTTCGTTCACTCTTCTCTCGCTTACACTTACCGATCACGTACTCCAGGATAAGATTCCAACCGATCGTGAAAGCAGTAAACTCTCCGATGCTGACGTAACTGTAGACGTAGGCGGATCCGGCCTTCGGAACGCGGGCGGCAAACTCGGCGTAACACAGGGCGGCAATGGCGGAAGCGATGGCCGCGACCAGAAACGAAACGACCACGGCCGGACCGGCCTGTTCGCGTGCGACCGACCCAGCGAGAACGTACACGCCGAGCCCGAGCGTGCTGCCGACGCCGAGCCCGGTCAGATCGAGCAGCGTGAGGACGCGGGCCAGCTGCGACTCGGAACCATCGTCCTCGTTCTGTTTCTTCCGCGTCAACGCGCTCCAGAACCGACGAAATTGGCTTTGCTCTCGCATGATCTACCGGCGACCTGTGGTGGAAGATGGAGCAAAGCGGTGAGATTATGCTTCTGGAAATGGAAAGTGAGGAGATTATGCACGCAATCGTATGCGTAGTTGCAGCAGCAGCAGCGAACCGTGAAGACTGCGGAAATCATGGTCGATCAATTCCGTTGGGGCGCGCGTTTAAGCCTAACTTAATTTGCACACATCCCACCCGTGACGGCCCTGCTGCTAGCTAATGTGGCTTTCAGTGGGCCCATCTTTTCTCACCCGCGCCCAAATGAGAATCGACTTTCACCGAAATCGAGGGTCGATGGCACTTGTCCACTGCGAGTGGACGGAAACTTATAGCCCATTCGACGAGATCACCATTGGCATTGGTGGCAAGTCCGAGTGCAGGAATCAAGGTTCCATCGATCCTTTTCGTGCCGCTCCCATGCCACACAAACTTGTTCGGCCATTATTTGCATTTAAGTGTGACGCGAACGCTAAACTACCACTGCAAACGCGCGGGAACTCGTTGGACCGGATTTGGGGCGGGCGAATAAAAAAACTTGCTCGATCTACTAATTCATGCACGCTCGGAGCCGTTCCGGAGCGGAGCGCACACACTCGAGATCAACCTTGACGGTGGTCGAGAGCAGCCGGTCGTGATATTGAATCACTCCATAACCTATTGAAATCGGTTCTGGGAGAGCGACTTAATGTATACAATTACAAGCACGCTCAAGAATTCACCAAAGGTCACATCGCCACGCCATTCTTGGACAAGCGCACACACACAAAGGCAACGGTCCAGATCACCCCATAAAAAAACAGATTCATCATCATTCAAATTGGACATTAACACCACCACCTGTTACCGGCAAGTTAACACCTCCAAAAGTTACTAGCTCCATGGCACATAAAAAATATCCGGTGTCAACACGGAGTGAATTTTGAAATGAATCATGGAATGAATGGAGTGAATTATCTCAGTGAACTATGACTCAAACATTTTACGCAAACAAATAAACTCGCTGCTCCATTCGCAGCTGCGTGATAAATAGGACAGCAAACGGGGGGGACGCACGCCGCTTAATTGGACATACTGATTCGCAACAATTGCTCTTAATTGATCGCTTCTGTTTACCTTGCTGATTCTCGGGCGGGATACGAAATCAAATATTTGAGCGGCGAAGTACGAATCAATAAAAACGCCTCATTTGAGCGTCTCGCTACTTGACGCCGTGCCAATAAAACGCGCCGTTTGGCCATTTGGTTCGTTCGTAGAAGCTTTCACTTGTACAAGGAACTGCGAAGGCAGCTTCGGTGGGGTTTTCGTGTGATGAAGCAACGGCTGCACTCAAACGAGATGGGGACGAAATGATCACCGCTTTCGGTGAGTGGTGTAATTAATGCATTACACAACACTACAGCAAGACAGCGACCCCGATTAGAACCTGTTCGGAACCGACTCATAAGGAGTCCTCCGATTTTTTCCTTCCCCCGATCAAAAGGATGATCTGTGTGCTTTTGAAAAGAAATATTAAGCAAGCTGTCAAGCTCGAGGTCGATCGTCACGCCCGAACACCGGTGACGTATGGACGCGAGGACGGCCACTGAACCGAACCAGATGACAGATGACAGCGTGTTGTTTATGTTTCGTTTTCTTTCGGGCTCGGAACTCCGTGAACCGTGCAGCCGCCTCCGAGCACTTCCACCGGCCATAAGGCCGAGCTATCGGCTTTGTTTTGGTCGGCTCATTCGCCTCGCGGTGGGCCAGTGTGTCATTTCCAGACGCACCACCACCACCGCCACCCGACGATAAGCGGTTTGCACGAAGGTTAACGACCGGCGCGTCGGTGAAACGTTACGCCAGACTTGTCGACCTCCACACACTGCCGGAAGATGCCACATTCGCCGAAGAACGGTTGGGTCCGCACCGAATTCGGATTTGCGGAAGAACTTTTACGCTGCAGGATTTATGGAATACTGCCTTACCGGAGAAGGGAGTCCATTTGAAGACCTCTTTCCCTTGCCCGTTCCCGGGAAAGGGCGGAAACGTATCGATCAAAACGCACAATTACTGTACCCCCTTACAAGCGCGACAGCTCAATTGGGCGATAGGCTAATTTGTCTCACCAACGCACCGGTTCATGGGCTTTTATCGGCTGATAAGCGCGCGGGTGGCTTGTGCGTTGTTTAAAGTCGATCGATCGTTGCTGAAATCGTTCGGATTAGGAAGCCCCTGTTGATAAGCGGCTCGCACGCGGGAGGCATAAATTATTTATTGTTCATTCATGAAGCCTCTCCCACCTACCAACAGGTAGTGTTTATCCGGAGAAGGGTGAATCAATAAATGGATCAGACATTCTCGCGGGCGCGTGCTGGATTCCCCCCCCCCCCCCCCCCTCCCCCTACCCGGGCCATTAGCCGTCGTCATCTCGAGGTGAAGTGGGAACGTGTTAAAATGCTACTGCAACCGGGCTACAGGATCGTGCACTTATGTGGGCTCTAGGGCCCACAACGGTATTTATTGAACGTCCCGGCATCGGAGAGGTTTGGAGGCGTGAGGAGGAACGCGATGCGATAAAACATTTCGGGGAAGATGGGGCGACGCTTGAAAGGAAGATGGCATTAGCTGTCATCATTTCGCGTCACAATTTACTCCCACCATAAAAGCGAACCGCAGCTCCGGCTACTTGGATGTCGAAAAGTGATGTTTAAGCTTCCTCGGTTCGGGAGATAATGAGAGGTCTTTTATGGCGTTCGCGTGCATACACACACACACACACATACACACACAACGAAACATGTGAGCAGAACGTGTAGGTCGCGGTCAGCGGTGTCTTATTAAAATATGCAGATTTTGCCGCTGCTCGCCGTGCACACCGTTTAATGCACTTTATTGCATTCCATAAAAGCGCACACGACCTGGCGAAGGCCCCGCGGGAACACAGTTTATCGCACCGAGCGCATCGTGCCGCTCATGGGGACATCGTCCATTTCCTGCTTCTCGCTCTCTGGAGATGATGTGATGAGTGGGGAGGGGAGTAGGTGCGGGGAAGGAAGTTCAAGACCGGCCTGGATGATGGATCGATCCCTAATCGAGCGGCGTGCGTAGTAAACAATCCGCCCCGTGATAAGGGTGTCGGGAGCAATAAAAAATTCGGCCTGCCACGAAAGCCGGTCCGTAAAACTTGCTCATCGATCAGATCGAACCCAGCAGATCAGTACAGGAGCGCCCTGTGGGTGGGTGGCATTATCTCGCCATGCGCCAGCCCTGGGCTCGTGACTTCTAGGTAACGCTGATAAGGCCGCATTCATTGTTGTGCATAGTGGAGGGCGCTGTTTTCTGGAGGGGAAGGGAAGGTGGGCTCGTGCATGCACGTATGTGGGTTAATTACACGAAAGCAACGAAGAACTGAAGGTTCTCCCACCCCCCGGCTAGTGGTGGATAAAACTTCCTTCCTAAATCGAAACAACCAGTTCTGTGTTTGGTGCTCCACCAAGTCCGCCAAGTCCCACACGAAACTGTTGACATTGTGGAGTTTCGTTAAAAAAAATAAAAAATATCGTGCTCTCCTTCGTGTATGCATCATTATCTCGTCACTTTCCTGACGTCTTTTCTGGCTCGCAAGTAAGTCGATTTTCATCGCTCATCTCATCGCCGCCTCATTTGAGGTTAAGGACAAACGGAGAGACGATTGGAGGGGGACTCCAAATGAAGCTTTTTTTTTTTTGCACAAGATCGGGGGTTTTTTCCCACACACATTCACGATCGAACGATAATGATGATGAGTCGGTGCCTGTTACTCTTGGATGTACTCAATTCGCTGGGGTTTACCTTACACGAATGATAAAATAAGCAGGTTTTCTGTGGTATATTTTTTCCAACGATATCGCTGCATATGAATTTGTGCTATGATTGACCTCTGCAGTGGGTGAAAAAAGTATACAACACCCACCGAGTTGACTTGGCCTTTGTTGTCACGAGATTTGCATGCCCAAAACGCGAAACCTACGCCCGAAGAATTATGTGTCTGGAAACGGTTCGTGGCGCAAAGCAAATTTGAACAAAAAAAAAAAAAATCCCACTGAATACATTTATCTATTCGCTGGTTTTCTATCTTCTTCAAGGCCCCGATGCTATTTGGTTCTGTGATCCCATTTTAATAGCACGCTAACCGGTTTATTTTTGCCAGATATTTTATCCGGATTTTCACAAATACACAAAAACAAGATTGCCATTTATTAGGTTGGGATTTTACTTTAGCTTGCACAACTGTGGAAAACATTCGACGAACTAGTGATTTATACATGTTTGCTAATATTTGTGAACGTATTTACTTGCTCCTGGGTCGATAACTTCAGCAAAAATTGCTTTCAATCCTGTGCATAACATTTGAAGCATTAACAAAAAAAAATCTAACAAATTTGTTTCAACGTCTGTAGCCTGTTTGTTCAGCTTTTGTTCATCTACAAGAACATTATTTTTCGTCTCATCTCATTCTGACATCCACGACCGCAGCATTTGAAGGTTACAAAGCTTGCTTCGATCTCGGCGCACAACGCTATTGCAGTTCGAAGAGGCAGAAAACCGACGCCATCTTTGATGGGTCAAGAGGTTGTAACCGTCCGTTCAGCGTTTGTTTTGGCAATCCGACCGACATCGAACAAGCAAAACTAAAAACCGGCAACAACAACAAAAAAAATCCCCCCAAACAAAAAAACCCAACTCAAGAAAAAAAACCACACACGCGACAAGCTCGCGCGAGAAGATACGGCAAAAAAAAGAAAAAAAAACACACACACAGGTAAATAGCGGATCCGGGTAATGACATAGTGGAAAGGGAGAATGGCAAGACAACAACAGAAACGTTAGCAAAACAACGCGGTTTGACGGAAACGGGGGGAAAACGGGCGAGGAATCCATCCGGTGGACGTGTTTTGCAATAAAAAAAGAAAAAAAATACCACATTCGACACAAGTCATCAGACGCAGGTGAATTAATCCGCGGTATTCACGGTTCCTCGCTACTTGCTCTCTCTTTCTCTCCCTCGCTTCGTCTCTGAACGTACAAAAAAAAAACAACACAAGCGATCCTAACACATGCAAACCCCAAAATGATAGACAAATTGTGTTTGCTGCCACCCGAAAAAAAAGACAGAAAAAATGAACCGTGTTACATTTGTTGTTAGCGGCATCCATTAACCGGTCTGTGTGTGTGTTAATGCGAGTGTAGAATGCATTTGATTTGCCCGTTTTTAAGCTACACATTCGCTAAAGTATGTCTCCGCGTGTACCATTCAACGCTTATATTGATGTGGGACGATCAATTTTTTTCTCGATCGACGTCATGTTTTGTTGCGTGCGACATTTCGAACACAAATTACACGACACTCATTACACAATAATCGATAATGCCGTTTTTTTTTCGAGCCCATGCCGGCAGAGCTAGCTTAAAATCTCATTGTCAGGTGGAATGAAAGTCAATCAAGATGAATTATCATTGCACATACCAGCCAGAGAAATTCGAATTCACCGCGTGATGCCATAAACGTGTTCGATAACAATAGCAATAGGCTGGCGAACAATACCAACACAAAGTATTTGGTATTCCCACCCCCCATCCGGCTGATAAACCACGAAGGCACTCGAAGTTTGAGCGGTAAAAATACCTACTTCAACGCGTTCGCAATAATAAAGCGGTTGTAAAACTTGGTAAGCCTAGCTGTAGAAGAATTTAGAAGAATTTAACGCACCGGTGTCCTTGGCAAGTTGCACCTTCTCACGTCCGTCGAAGATCGTGCGGTTCAAATTGAGCGTTTAACGACGTGTGTGAGGACAAGTACACCCCAAGTGAGATACTGCTCCAGTGTCACGTTCGTCAAAGGTGAATGACAGTGGA
Organism: Anopheles farauti; assembly: GCA_000473445.2. Classification (NCBI taxonomy): domain Eukaryota; kingdom Metazoa; phylum Arthropoda; class Insecta; order Diptera; family Culicidae; genus Anopheles; species Anopheles farauti. Next base: position 1,796,041 of record KI915057.1, on the reverse strand, counting down.
CTGTGGTCGGTGTTGTTGGCCCTTCCGATTGGGAGGGGATTTTAAATACGCTACCACCTCTAATAAGTAGCAACAAATTGAGCCATCGGAAAGCCGAGGCCGAGACGGAGTATTAGTCGCCCAACCACGTGGAGCCACACACTTGAAACGCGTCGTCCGTCAAAGCGGTTGACTTTGAAGGTGCGAGACTCACTCGGAATCTGACATTTGCCAGTAAGGAAAAGCAACCGTGAACGTCTCGATATCCTTGTCCCATAAGCCAAGATGCATCCGCTTAGAATACAAACCATTCGGAGGCACTGCACAATGGTTGCGAACCAAACCAAAAACCGAACACTGCCGCAGGTGGTGAAATGGGTAATCAAATCGACTCAATCCTCCCTCCCTTCAGGCCGGTTGCAAAATAGCCCTCTAAATGTACCAAATTTGCCATACACAAACAGCTTTCACTTTTTGCTCCGAAAACCACCACCCTAATCGCCGGATATGGTGTGGCCACGCGCTAAGCAGCTCTTAGGCGTCTTTGGTTCCCTCTCTCTCTTTCGCGCTGTGTCGTTGTCATGCCTACGGAGGTTTCCACTGCGGTAATAGATTTAGCACTGGATTTGAACATGGCCTACTCACTGCGAACGACTAGCAACTGCACGCGTTCTACCTTACAGCTTGGCTATAAATCGCACTTCAATACTTAACCGCACACTTGTATACTTAATCCAAGAGAGAGAAAAAAAAAACACACACTCACAATGCACTAGAGATGGAATGGAAAACGATCAAACTGGTGACAAACGGCCGGTTTTAGCTACACTCGCTCGCTATTTATCGACCGCACTGGCCGACGTCTGGTAGGGAAGTGGCGCTGCTAGCGATTCCGCAGGTAAGTGCAGGTGAGATTGCCGCGAGCGAACCATTTTTGCTTCTCGTACGCGTATCAGCACGAGCGTTCTGTACTCGTACGCCACTGTGTTGGTTTCTCCCGCGATATGTGGAACGATCAGACTGCTTGCGATGAAGTATTTTGTAGCTATTTTGTATAAAAAAAAATAATACACTATCCTTGACAGGAGCGGCAAAACAAGAGACTTCAATGCGTGTAGTAGCAGACGATGGTTTTTGTCGTTATACTAATACTAACAAAATGACTCACTCGTAATATTTAAACAATTTTTATTACAAATCAGGCCGATTGTTCGCCCGACCACCCTCGCACGAACAACCACAACAACAACTCATCTCCATTTTCCGACCTCTTATCTGTCCGGTCTGTAACAATAGCTGCAACTTCTCGTTCTCGTCCGTACGAAAAAGATTAAATTCCAATTCCGAACACATCGTCCAATCGATTACGGTCAAACATCTCGACTCAAAGGCTCGAGTGGTAAAAGGCCCGATTGGCTTTACTCATTACCATCGCCTCGGGCTGGCATGCGACCGAGATAGCTGGACCCTAAGTTTCTTCCGACGGGTTCGCTCGTTTTACCCTCTCCTTGTAGAAGCGATTATTAGCACGAGTGCAGTCTGCATAATAAAACAAAAAACAACCAGACGGACGTCAGAGTTCCCGACGTAAAGTTCCTGGGCGTGCGTAGATGCGCCGTGCAGATAGTATCAATCCATAAGTCCACGGTTGATAACGCAACGATTGGCTCCATTATCCTCGGCACCCCAAAAGGGCACAAAACATTCGATAGGCACTAAAGCCGTCCCGAACCCGGACTTGAGCCTGACCCGTGGGGATGCGTGCCATTTTTCGAATGGTCCAACCGTGTGGTGGAAAACGGTTTGATTGATGCCGAACGAGCGGGCAGATAAGCGCTGCTGGATGCGGGATGATTGGGCAATCGTAATCGTCTTATCGTGGCCGTGTGAGCGTATGATCTGGTTGCGATAAAGTGGAGCGATTAGATTCGCCCGTGAGGGGCACCCGTACGATAGGGGAGTTTGGTGAATTATGGTCTTCCAACAAGCCGATAAACAGGATTCCCGGCAAACAATTGACAGCTAGTTTGTGGGCGAGGGGTATGTTGCGAATAGCTGAAACGGGGTGAGGAGAAGAAAACATGAGAGTGTGTGTAAGAAAGTAAAAAAGTGTTCGTGTTTGGTTCGTAT
>KI915057.1:1765955-1779308 GCA_000473445.2 Anopheles farauti | reverse complement strand
CGGACAGCCAACCAGCATCAACTATCTAACCAGCATGGTCCTTTGGCGTTGGACGTCCTATTAGATGCTTGGAATTTATCGTCAACCTGTGTTCCTGCATCATCGTCATTCACACCGACCACGACATCGTCTTCGTCCCTGTCATCGTATACATCTTCGTTCGTGCCATCGTCTTCATCTGTGTCATCGTCTACAATACCAATTGTGTCAGCGTCTACATCCCTTACCGCGCCACGAGAGTTGGCAAAGCCATCGTCATCTCAATCGCCTGTTCCAAAATCATCGGATGATCTCTTGCCACCATCAGGTTCCCCTGAGCATCAACAACCGAACAGCGTAAATCGCCCGGAGCCTGAGCTGAAACCACCTCGCCGCTTTTCTAGGAGTAGAAGAGTTCCGCGAAGGTTTGATGGTTACCAACTTACTTAGAAGGGGGAGATGTTGCGGAGCGAGAACTATTCGTACAGCTTTGTACTCGGGGTTGTACTTGTCGTGCGACAACTCGCGGACGTATTAAGTTGTTTAGTATTAGTGGCTTAGTACAGCCACCGGAAAGGTCGATGCGCCGCACTGACCTAGGTCAACCGTTTAGCCTCGTTCGGATGATCCTCAAGCGAGCAGTCTCACCGTAGCGTCCGGACGAGAGACAAGTGCTGGCAAGCGTGCTGCTCGGATGTGTGTGTTCTTCTTTATGTTAATATAACTGTATTTTGTATATTATCAGTAAAAAGTGTGTCGCGTGTGAATAAGGAATCCGAAAGCGTCTGGGACGAACATAACACCTAAAAATGCTTACATACAGCCTAATATTGCGTAGGTAAATTGGTTTAAATATGGTTATCAATTTCTTTCCTTCACCATACCTAAAAATACAGCGAGCATAAAATATCACCTTCCCTCAGATAGCTTGTCATCTATACGTTCGTGAATAAAACACAACTCTTCCCATGCTACTAGCATCGACATGTTTCGTTTCGTATGCATTGTACTGGAAAAGAAATAACAGTTTCGTCTAAATAAAACGCAAAACGCCCGGCCTGCTTATGCTCCGCCGGATGTCCTTCTCTATTTGATTGCATCCGTACCGTGCCGGTGGCAGAGCGCCCACTGCAGAAATACAATTAAACTAATCATCCAACCGGCAACCGGATTTAATTGGCCTGTGAACGAAAGAGAGAGAGAGAGAGAGAGAGAGAGAGAGAGAGAAAAAAAAGGAAGTAAGGAATGAGATTGAGTGTTGCGTTGCGCTAAATACATTCGATTCAGACACGAAATAGGCGCCACGCGAAACGTTGTATAGGGATCAAAATTTTAACAGCATCCTCTCGCCTGAACCACCCCAAATGCCTCCCCAATTTAATGCGAATCAATTGAATCGCTTACGTCGCGACCCCGATTGAAATGGAAACTGTCATTTCCGGACGTTCGCGGTGGGATCGAAAATTTATGGAACGCACCGTACCTGCGGCACCGTCTCCGGCAAGCAGCTGGAACCGTCCCCGTTCGTCCATCCGCAGCCGGCTCCATTTGGTCAGTGGCGTCGGGTCTGGTTGTGTGGTTTTCGCCGGATGAAACGGGGAAAGAGAAAAAGACACTTGAGGTTATGGTTGTGCACTGGACTGTCGAAAAAAATAAAATAAAGCGAAAAAACCCACAGCACAGCGAACGTTCAATTGTGGCGCTGCAGCTCGTTCCGCTGGCGGCCACAAGCCTGGGGGAGGCAGACGTACTTACCGTAATAGATGGTTTCGCGCTTGCGGATGTAACCGGAATCGGGCACGGACAGCACGCAGCTGATCGAGGTCGGCGAGATGAGCAGATGTTTATCGATTTTGCCGTAAACGGTCTTATTGTACATGTGGTTGGCATCGGCGGTGACGAGCGTGCGCGAGCTGACCAGGAACAGATTGCCGCTAACGCTGGGTGGGCGGAGATAAACAACAAGGAGCAAAATGGAAACACATTCGTGGCTGGCCGAAGAACGGTTCGAATTCATTACTTACATCAGCAGCAGGTTCGGCTCGGGGTAGATCATGAAGACACTGCACTTGATGAGCAGCATGTTGTCGCTTTCGCCATCGTTTTCGTAGTGCAGCAGGAGCGTCCGTTCGGGGACTGCGAACGGAGATGAAGCGAAGAGGGAGAGGTATTAAATTCATTTAAAACACAAAGCGACATATTAAATTCACATTGTAGCGTTATAAATAATTCCTCAGCTTCCGAATCGATCTCGAAACGCAAACTGCAAATTCATACAGCTTCGCTGCTGCATTGCAGATTCATTCGCGGAAATGTCATCGCTTCTGTTGTCCGACGAGTGGCGGACGTTGACGGGCGTGGTTTTTAATGATTCATTTCAATAATTCCCAGAATGTTCATAATTAATAAGTAACCAAGCCTACCCACGGGATGCAGATGAGTTACCGCGTTTGTTTTTCTCTGTATACCTCCACGGGCAACAATTGATATTCAATTCTGTGTGGCACGTAATGTGTTTCGCTTACAATGCACCGACACGGCTTACGAAGTCGCACCAGAGTCGCACGTGCAAACGGTTCATCAAAAACCCGGTTGAAACCATAGCAGCTATAAATAGATGAAATCACGGTCGAAACGTAACCCAGGAGGCTTGCCAAACGGAGCAACATAATGCCGTTCCAGGCCACCATCGCCAACGCAAGCCATCGCAAGCCAGAAACACATGTAAATCAATAGATGCGATTACATCGTAAAGCGGCACAAGCGGCTGTGAAATACGAACCACAGCATGGCCGTGAACGGTCCTCGGGAAAGGTAATTACATCTCAGGTCTAATCGAATCACCCGCAGCAACTATGGGCAATCTCCGTCCGTGACAGATACGGCACGGGGCAGCTACGGAGCGGAGTAATACTTACCGACAATCTGAAACCGTGCCATTCGCCGATCGAACGAATCGTACGTCTGGACCGAGCACATGTACTCGCCGCTGTGGTTGAGCTTCGGGTTCCGTATCACCAAGGCACGGTACTTGTAGTTGACGGAGTCGGACATGGAGTAGTTGGTCTGGAGCTCGTACTTGAACTGATTCTAGCGTTGCGCGAGAACCGCCGCCGGGGGTGAAGATGGGAAAAGAGCATGGAAAGGCAATCCAGTTGAAGCGTGATGGCATTAGTGGTATGGAATATGCGTTTCGAAGCGAAATTAATTTATGCTGCTCGTTTAAGAAATAGTAACCCCCCCGGGCTGTCAGAACAGCTGAGCTGAACGACTTGCGCTACCAAGCACCAGATGGCGCTGTTACTAGCTACACAGTGTTGCCCACTTTGCTACGATCGCGAATGAAGCGTAGGGCACACGCGTGTAGGCTTTACGTTTTGCGGCATGTTACAGCGGATTTTCCCCCAGCACCTCCCCCCCCTCTCTCCCCTTCCCGCCTTACCATGCCGACCGGCGTCCGGGACGGGATCCACTGGTAGATGAGCTTCTTGTTGAAGTACCACTTGAGCACGAAGCCACACTCGCGTGCCTTAATCTCGTACTGACAGTCCATGATGAGTGGTTTCAGCCCGTCGCCGACCGGGTCGGGGGTGGTGGGGGTGGTATTTGCTACGTCACCCGCCAGCCCGGTGGTTGTTGTCATCGGCAGACGCGACACGGTGGTGGTGCTCCCGTCGCTGGTGGCAATTTCCCCGTCGTGCTGCGCTGTTGTGCTCGAACCGACCGCATCGTAAGCGCTCCGATCGAGGACGTACGTCTTCGGTACGTTCAGGTTCGTTATGTGCACGGAATGGTACGCTGGAATGGGGAAAAACGAGTCGTACGAGCGGGTCAGGTAAAAGTCACCGTGGGAGAGGCGGCGGACCGATATGTGGTTTAGATTATAATTTTATGCAATTCCCTCCAAACGGGCCCGAAAACTATGGTGCGGTAAATTCTCCCTCCTACAAACGCATACATACATACAAACACACAGACTTTACCGTCAAAACCACCGGCGCGCTCGACACGACATGCATCGTACAAAGCAAAACACTCCCAATACCGATGTCACGCGGAATAATCATCATCATTTGCATGTAAATTCATTTATCTTAATCACGCTCCGGCATGGGACGATCCAACCTCACACACACACACACACACACACACGTACACACACAAATCGAGAATGATTTTACGAGGCCATAGCTTGCAAAATGGCGACACTTTGAGCGTCCGCCGCCGAACCCCAACGCGAAGCGAGAGCATCGAAGCAGGCGGGAAAATGGAAAATGAAAACCCATTCGCGCTCGGGCATCGTTAGCCCGCCGCGAAGGTGGTGTACACTTTGAAGCATGAATATTTTATCCCACCCGGGGCCAGCTTTGTTTGTGTCGCCACCGACGCCAACTTTGGCGTGCATCTTCTCACCCAAACAACAGCACAAAGATGGCTGCCTCCTTCCTCTCTCTCTCTCTCTCGTGCTCCGCTCGCGTCTTCGCGCCAATGCGATTAATGAAGTGAAATCTTGTACCGCGAAACAAAAGCGAAGCGCGGCAACTTCCCATAAACACTCCCCGCAATGAAAGCGAACTCGAATAAAAACCGGCACCGGACAGCGGTTGGTTCGCTAATGAAATTTGATACTTTATTGCGCTCGCTCGCCCGCTCGCTGGATGATTGATCATTGTTTTAGTTGGGCGGCTAAAGTTACCGGCGCGGGCGTGCTTTTCTGCATCTGCTCGGAATTCTATTACTTTGAATCCGCTTGCAATCTTGTCCGGAATCGTGCGTTTGCACGCTGCAGCACCATCCCGGGGCCGAACGAAATGGGTCAAAATCCCCAACGGCGCGCGCTGGGTTGCTTTTAGTGCAATTAAAGCAATATCAATACGATGTATCCCCCTTTTGTGCATTTCGGGACGGGTTCGGTGTCGGGTTCGGTGTCGGTCCCATTACCGGATTTGGCTCCGGGAGTTGAAATAAAAGCAACACGATAAACTTACTGCCGTGGATGGTGCTTTCTAGAGGGAAAGAGCGAGAGGTATATGTATATCGTTCTCCTTCTCATGTTAGAAATCACGACCATGAAGCACGAGCAGCAGCAGTAGGCGGTGGAAAGTTTAATTCAATTTCATTCCACACACACCACCACCGAAAATGCAGGCGCACCAGCGGTCAAGTGGGTCAACGCTGTCGTTGAGGTGAGTTTTTCGGGCGATGGCATCGGGAACGGATACGGCTACGGATAGCTTTACACTTTACCGTCCCCAACCCCCGGGGTGTTCGAACCGGGACCGATGTTTGTTTTCCACCAGCCACCAGGCGTCTCCATCGAGGCGAATTTAGTGGCATGGAAGAGATTAGGTTTTTGGTTTTCGGGCGAGCGAGAAATGCTCTCCGTTGGTTCCGATTTCAAACATGAAGCCTTCTACCCTCTTCGGTAGACAACGGACATAAATCAGCTCATTTTTTAAAGTGTATCGAAAGCTCCCGTTGGATAGCATTTTTTTTATTTATTTTATTTTCACAAAAGTTTCGCTGACCCGTTCACGTCTTTCCCCTCTGGACGATTCTGCTCTCGTACCACCAAAGGCGAAAACCCAAAGACCGCAACTCACGCGAACAATACACGAGCACGCGGTTTTGATCTTAAAGTATTTTAAAATTTATTTACCCTTCACGTCCGCCGGAGCCTCTGCGATAAGCTTGAGTTTTTAAAAGTTCGCTCGGCGAAACGACCGAACCGATGGGGGTGGAGATGTTTGAAGGAAATTATTTTCCCACCAATAATCGGAATCGCTCGGCAAAAGGGAACAACCGAACAAATGGTGCAAGAAATTTGTTGAAAAGAAAAGCATGAAACTTCGCCATTCGGTTTGGATTCGCAATGTTTATTTGCATCGGTCGGCTGGGAGGACCTTTTGAAGAAGGTCCTCCTATTGAGGATGTTATTTTATATAAAATTGAGTAATAAAAAATATTCAAAAGTAGCGAAATGTTTCATTTAAATATTTTAATTAAATTACCCACTTAAATATGCATGCTCGGTGTGAACATTCCAATAAAAACTATCAAAAAATACGGCAGCTGTTTTCTGCCACTAGCGTACAACCGATTCCACCGATACCAATCATGTAGCGATGTTGCATAAAATGATTGATTTGAATAAATAACAGAACAAGCAGCAGAAAAAAGGGAATACCGAATCCGGGACGCCCTGGTTGCACTAAATATTTGATGAACTTCCACCGTGCGAACAGCGAAACCCGAATAATAAGTGTTCGAAAGTCGGTGCCGTTTCCTGTTCCACCTCGAACATGCGACACTCGAGTGGAGGCGAACCGTGGCAAATGTTAGCTATTTACAAGTCCATATCGCACACACATATAATGAAATCTTTTTCCGAGCGAGAAAGGAACCGGACAGAGCGGGAGGGAGGAAGGATGCCAAACGTCCGAAGTTCAAGTGCCGGGGCAATAAAACCCGAACGATATGGAAGGATAATTTTTCCCAACACCGGATTCAATTTGCTGACGCTGCCGGAATGTGCAAATGTGTACACACGCCGTGTCTGTCCGGGAAGGAAGCACAGACACACACGCAGACACACATACACACAAAGAAATCACCACGGTGGCCACTCGAAGGGATCATGTCCTTTCGGTTCGTTTTCATTTCAACTTTCGCATCGGGTTTTACTTTTTGGTTTGGTGTTTTTTTTTTAAGTTTTATTTTGGAGCACTTGATTTTCGAAACCCAGCCCGGTAGGCGCGCTTCCCCACACTCCCACCCCCTGGATATCTCCGTTAACCCCGGGCCAGTGACCCCTTTCGTACGTGTGTGTGTATACTTTAAGATTGCATGGTTCCGCAGAGCCAGACGAAAACGGCCCCGGTGGGAAACATAAGCGGAAGCGGGCGAACCGGAAGACGTGTGCTGGAACTAAAAATAAAATCCCGCCCGATGCTGGTGAGCATGCGGCCGCAACATTGAATAATGGTGCCTCGTGCCTTTGTGTGCCATCGTCCATCGACCGATAAAACACAAGCGGAAGCTGATCTGTATCTTTTCCTTCAGGTTTTTTTTGTAGCTATTTTCTCTCCGGCTCTTTTTTGTTTTAATCCTTCATTCCCGGATTCCATCCAGTGCGAGAAAGAGAGAGAAGGAGAGAGAGAGAGAAAATGGTTCCAGGATGTGCGGGAATGCGCTGCCAGCACTAGGCGGATACTAGGCGGGCATGTTTATTTTATCAACCTAGCCGACCCTTCCCCTCTTCCCTCTCCCCCCACACCCTAACCCCCCGGGTGCCCGAGCCCGGTGGGTGGGAAAAGAAAGCAAACAAACCGCCCCGGACCGCTCTGTTGCACTCTGACGCCTTTCATCTATTTACGTTCGGCGACCCTGCCACGGTTTGACCGAGGAGACGCAGCTAAAGATGGTTTATTTATGTCCGACCAGCGTGCACACACACACACGTGCATCCCGTCAAATCCTTGGCAGCAGCGACAGACAGTTTTGTTTGATTTTGCTTCGTTTTTTGTTTGTGCTGCTGCTGGCCCCTGCTGCTGTTTGCGAGCGGAAATGGAAAATCAAGGATGGTGTGAACGGTCGCAGCTTTTGCTCGGCCCGAGATTGAAAGAAAATCCTTCCCATACATTCGTAGGAGCTGGCCCGGGGGTGGGTGGGAGGTGTAGGGAGGGTGGCTTGTGGTTGTGGTTCTCCCGTTCCCTTGCCCGGGTGCAGTCTTGGTGCGTCTTTGGAGCGGGCGGAAGCGGGATGACGTCGTGGTTCGAAGCTCAAATGAAGTTTGTACAGCTCGGTTTTGACCCGGCAGCTCGTTTTTCCCGCCACCTAGTGCCCGCCGCCCGGCTAAAGCGACTTTATTCTATCCTTATTCAGCACAAAACCTGCCACGCCGGGGCTGGGCGGAATGTGTACGCCTTTATTGAAATTCACCAACCCCGGTTGCCTTCGCTTCCTTATCGTCCCGCTCTCCCAAGCTGGAAGTACTACAGACTTGCCAAAACGCACCATTTCCCCGAGAAAGGCCACTAGTTTCCCTTCTGCATGTGCTTTCCCGGCGTTTTCTTGTGCCAAGCGCGGGAGTGTTTGTAATAGTAGGCAGGGGAAATAAAAAGAAACGATGCCGGAGAGATCCTCCGTCCGTCTCCGGGTGTGATGGGATGCATCTTGTTTTTGTTTTTTTCCCCTTAAAACTGGTTTTGTGTGCCGGGAACGGTTGATTGTTTTTGGTCGTCCGGGCTTTATTTATTTTGCCTGCAAACTGATGGCTGCCACCACATGCACAATGGGAGGAGGAAAAACAAAAATCTGTGCTTCCTAGAGCGACGGTTCGGGTGTGAAACTTGTCTGTCTGTCGGAACAAATTTAAACTTTATTTATAGAAAAATGTCACTTTTCAATCATTTGCTCACTAATTTTGCTTCGCTGAGTCATGAAATCATTCGTAATGCATTAAAATCACCTTTATTGCATACCTTCCGGCTGAACCTGCCGTGATGCGCCTGAAAAGTATGCAAGCTTTAGAGCGAAATGCGGAAATAATGCAGTAATAACGTTTTTCAAGGATTATTTCATAATCGTTTGGTCTTTAAAAACATAAAAAAAAACATAATAAATCAAAAATGTTATGAACATTTAACGATAAAGTCTTCATAAGAACGTACGAACAGGAAAGTTATCAGTAATTAAAATGATCCTCCAACCCGAGTCTGTTTTAAATGCGTTTTACAATTTGAATACACATAAAAGCTCCCCTTTAGTATTATAGCTCTTCTAAAACGGAATAAAATTTGAAAAATAAAAAAACTAAATAACTTTAAAGTGCTCATACACTTCACGAAGCGGGAAGCCGTGTTAACTTAACACTTCATAATTCTTAATTTTTCTCTTCAAAAAAACTATTGCCAGAAGGTTCTTCTTACACTCTGCTCAAAGCCATCGAGCAATCCAATCTGCATAGAACGGAAGGCCCAGGAAAAGGGAACCGTTGGGGGAGGCCAGAAAGCGCACAAATTGCTCGATTGCAAACATTGGCTCGAGAAGGCAAACAAACCCAGGCTCACTAAAGATATCTCATAAAAGAAAGGGAAACAACAACAACAAAAAGAAAGCACACGGTCAGAACATGTTACTCGTTTTATTGTCGTAAGCTGACGCCAGCCATTCCACCCCTACTTGTTGGGGGAGGGGAGGAGGGGGGAGAGGGTATTCTACTCCCGTGCAGCACGCAAAAGATGGGCAAAAGTCGCATGCCTGGCCGGTGGATACAATGCGCCATCGGAGCACATAATCACAAAAACTTTCCCACCACCCTCCCCTACCCTATCGGATCGTGTCGGATTTTTTCCACCAATCTCTCTCTCTCTCTCTTTCTCTCTCTCTCTCTCTCTCTCTTTGTAGCTTTAACATCACTATGTTTAGTCCAGCGTCTAAGTGCTTCCTGTTTTTCTTGTTTTTTTCCCCGTGCCTGCTGATGGATATTCATCAACACTATCTCGACTAGGGACGCAAACCACTCGCACGAAGAAGTGTGAATGAATTGTGGAAAAAAAACGGGGAGAAGTTGCGCAGTTGCGTTCCGTGCCATGAGCGCGGGGAAAGATTAAAATCCCCGGTGGAGATTAAAATCCATTAGTTTATTGCAGAGTGGGGGAAGCAAACAAAAAAACTCCTAATAATTCAACCCGTTCACACTTTCACAAACTGTAGAGCTCCATGGGGATTGGGTAGGTGAACGGCGAAGGCGAACCGAAGTATGATGAAGGCATTTATTTCGCAGCCACTCTTCCGTTAATCGACTGCTAGGATTCTCCCCCTCCCCTCCCCCTTTCACCCCATACCCCCCTCATTCCTTCGCTCCGGGAAGAGAAGTCATTGAAAGTTTGGATCCTGGAGCTCCCGGCATCTTTCGGGTCGCCCGGTTCGTTCTTGGAATTTATATTATCCTTCCCTTCCTTCGTTCGGGCCCAAAACGTGCGGCAAACCCTCCGTTTTAACGACGCCAGGCAAACGTAAGCTCTTTTCACCGGCACCTAAAGCAGTATCAGCCGGCAGCCGCACGCCAAACACATTAAGCACAACACACACACATTTTAATTGAGGGATGGTGGGAAGAGAAGGTGCCTTCCACCCAGGGTGAGGTGGAATTGTCGGAGCTAATTAAACCGTTCGCGAAGTGTTTTGCAATAATAACGATTATTGGATTACGGGCCCGAGGGGGGCCCCGGGTTTGACCGCCCTCCCCTCCCCTCTTTCCCGGGCGAAACCCACCGCGGGACGGTCCCTTTTCCTGTTCGAGTTGGAAAATCGATCGAAATGGATGAACCATGTTCGGCCGCCGGTTCCGCCCGGTTTTCCACCCCGTTTGATTAGGAACGGATGGCACGCTGTGCAACTCCGCACGGTTGGAATATGGTATTGGAAATTAATTGTATTGGTGAGCAGCGAGCGCTCGCGTGAGGTCGAAAAGTTGATGCAATGCGGTTAAATTTATAATAAGTGCCAGGCAAAGGCGAGCCCGTTTCCAAACCGCCGCCACGTTGTTAACAGGTAATAAAGTGAAATAATTGAATGTAATCTACATAATGAACGTGCCGGAACGTGCCATCTAATATCTGGTTCGGGTCGTGATGTGACAGTGATTGTAATGGTGCCATTTTCAACACATCGCAACAAAGGCCGTCATTCTTGTTTCGCGCGTTTAGCTTGGCTGTATCGCGAAATTTAAAAGCTGCACCGAGCTGTGCCGGATCCCACCTACTTGTGTATAAATAATAATGTTCATAGAAAATTCATAACATTTCACAGCCGGCCGGATGATGCGAGCAAAATGTGCTTATTAAAATAATTTTCAACTCCGATCGGGACACCTTCCCTGAACGGGCTGGTAACGATCGAGCGAGTGAGCAGAATTATGTTATGCTCGTTAAATTACCCACCCATACACACACACACACATACGCACACGCAGTGGTCACCTCCGGGCGATAAGGTTATGGAAAAATTTGTTCAACAAGCGCTCAATTTCCCTTTCAGCTGCTTTCAGTCGCTATATCGTATGGTGGGTGGAGTTCGGGGCTTGTTCGGAGCGCACGGAAATGAGCTTAAATGTGCCAATTAAGTTTAATAAATTGACTTGATAACCGAGGTCCCGAGAATGGGCGCTGGTTTGTAGCTGGAAAACGTGCTTTACTCCTGTGCTCGCTGTAACGTGAGCGAGATACGAAATGAAATAATAGTTACTAGTTTTGTAGGGGCAAAAAAACTGTTCAACTTGCTTTTTCTCAGTAGAGGAGTTTTTTTAATTTAATTTTTAAAAGGGAGAAGAACAGCAATTCATTAAAGTAGAACTGTTTTAAATTTGTGTTCGGTTATAAATAAAAATTGGAATAAATTTTGTGAAGCGATTTAAAAAAAGATCAGCTCATTGTATCTACAACCAATTCAAAAGAGAGTTGAAAATATGAATAACATTATTTTATAAAATCCACTTCAACCATAGTTGTATCCAGTAATGCAATAAAAGGTAAAAATCCATCTACCTAATAACGGATTGTTTTACCGGTTTTTGACGGGTTTTTATATATTTTATTTATACCCTGTAAAAAATGGATATTTCAAAAACGGTGTTTTTTTCGAGTGATTAGTGAAAAACCTGTTGCACATAAAAATTTTGTAAATTTTTAATAATTTACTTCAAAATTGAATAGTTTCATCTTCACTTCCTTGAAAAACATTCAAAATTACTATCAAATGATCTTATATCAAGTTTCGTTACACCTTTCTTTTCATAACATCCCAATTTCATGTTCTCAAGTATAATTTTAAATGAAAAAAACAATGTATTGCCAAGAAATAACTTAATTATCTAATAGTTCCATTAGTATATAGTTCCTTTGTTATTTATGAGTTTTGTACGTTCATATCCCACAGCTCTTTCATCCTTCATGTTTAAGAAATTAGCTCACTAGAAAATCCAATTTATCCATAAAAATACATTTTTACCTGGTATTATTTACCTTTGGAATCTTTCCGAAAATTCAAAAAATATATATTTGTATCTTTACGAGGTTGGTTTCAAGTGGCGCCATCTAGTGGCCAGTAGGGTAACTAAGATAATTTAACGATTTGTACTCTTTTTTACACATTTACACATTACTTTTACACTTTTTTAACAAATTTAAAATCGTTTATGATAAAAGAAAAAAGGGCTAAATTAAGCACACAATTTCTCGCTTAATTCGTCTGTATTGTAGAGAATTCTGAATAAAATGCTCAAAATGAAGCATCGATCTAACTAATAATCACTTATTTTCCTATCAGCAAAACGTCCCCTGTGTCGAGCGTCAGTCATTTTAATCTAATTCATCAACCCCTTCCGGTGGCACAAAGAGCTTCCCCCCGTCCCAGCTACGGTCGTTCGACATTGTAGAGAGCAATTTACCTAAGCACAACCGACTGCGCCCGGGACGGACGAAAGCCACCGCCACCGAAACCGTCATCATCAAGAAACCCATTTCCGTGCGCGTGCTGGTGAAATCGTTGCAACAAATTTGCTCCCCATTGCTCCGCGACCCCCTCCCTGTGCGACCAAATTCACCCACCCCTGTGTTTGGCATCGAAATCACACGTCGCGATGACGGCGACCGATGATGCTGATGTGGGGAAAAATCGAAAATTAATCCAATCTCCGATTCCGACCGGATTTCGCCGCAAATGCAATATTTCATCGCATTCCGCTGGGGAGGGGGAGGGGGGGAGGGAGGCGATCGGGTACGACTGAAGCTCGTGAGGTTAAAATATTGAGAAATGGTGCGGGTCGATTTTCGAGCGCATTTTTCGAACGTCGTGTTGGATGGGAAATATCGCCGAAGCACGGAAAATCGGTCCCAAGTACGGGTTTTACCAGCAATCATTTAGCGTCTTTAAAGACTTACCCTTTACCGGGAAGTGTGCGGCGATGAAGTTTGAAGAGCTTTTTCGAAGAGGTTGCTAACCAACGACTGGAACGCTCCCGGCGGGTCTGAACAACTTCATCAACAGAGCGGCAAGAATGTTCCGTACTCGGAATAAAGTGTCCGCTCGGAGCAGGTAACCCTTGATATAGGCAACAAGTTATTGCTTTAACCATTCGTGAAACATAAAAACATTCTTTTCATTTCTTTTCCGCCGGGACACCCAACGACACCCCGTTTAGTTCATTAATGTTTTTATTGGAAAAAAAAAAAATCTGTAAAAATTTCCCATCTCCGGTGCGAAGTTTCAACATTCGTTCGTTCACTTCACGCGAGGGTGTGGTGTTCCCACCAGTCGCCAAGGCGTTCTCGACTTACGTTACATTTCTCAATTTAAATTTGATTGAATGGA
>KI915057.1:1617852-1755757 GCA_000473445.2 Anopheles farauti | reverse complement strand
GATCTGCTGACGCTACGCTAATTATGTGGGTTTTCGCTAATGCCCTGGTTTGCGACGTAATGGTGCAATCTACTTATGTTTACAAATAAACTTGCAAAAAGTGACATTGCACCACAAGGGATTTAATTGGACATTGAACCTGATTTAGATGAACACCGAACCGAACACCGTGGTCAGTTTCTGCGCTTTGCGGCAAACCCCGGTGCGAAGTGGACCTTGGCTATGGATCGCTTCGACGCTTGCAGGCATCGTGTAGTCCGCAGGGAAAGGATAAAAGAAATGACAGCGACAAGAAAAAATAAAACCTAAAAAAACCCACCGAAAGCAGCATGCAAGCCCCAACAGGTTCTCCGCAGTCATCGCCATCGGTCGGTCGGTCGGTTCGCAATGAAGTGCCAACCGTGCTCGGTCTAGCCTGACCAGCGAACGGGTCCACCGGGTTCTGGACGCGATAGCACCGGACGTCCCCGCAAATGAATGGGAGCTATTTATCTTCGGTGACAAACCCATTCACATGCGGCGCGCGCTGGAGGTACGCATAGAGCGCCAGCTCTGTTCGGTTTCGTCCGTCACGGCAACCAGCAACAAATAGGCTAGCTGACAGTGTGCAGCTAGGGAAAACAGCCCAACGCAGCGTCCACACACGAGTGTGAGTGCAGTACCCACTCGGGCCCTCGTGGGAAAGTGCAAAGTGTGGAATAAGTGCAATGCTTCTTTTTGCCAACCGAAGCGAAGGATGCGGACGCGGGGGTGCGGGGAAGGGCGATTTTCCGTTTTGCGGACCGTGCGAGAATTTATGACACCGGGCTTTTGACGCCCCTTGCCGGGGTCGTTCTTATTAGGACCGCCTCCGATCGCCAGCCACGAGACCCGGTCCGCGACCTTTGTCACCAGATGTGGATAGGGGGAGAATACCCGAAACACCATAACTTTGGGTGAAGATATTCGAGGGTTACTTGTACAGGGAAGTGGACAGTAAAGTTTGCCGCAGAAAACAACTGAAGACAGCAGCGCTTCGGGTAGGTCCATTTGGGTACGCTCAATTCGAACTACCCCTGAATGTATGCAATGTTTGGAAATAATAGACCGTAACTAAAAACCACAAAAGAAAGCATCATTTGCAAATCAACACCAGCTTCAGCACGGAACACACTTTGTGTCGTGGTTTTAAATACATAAACATCCACAATCATGTCATCCGCCAACTCCAAAACGATGAAACACGCTCTTCACAACGTGCTTCGCAGTATTTTAAAAGCGTAACCGTCCACTGAGCTGCCCTTTGTGCGCCGAAAATCACAGGTTGCGCTCGACGCTTTTCTCGAGGTTCGTGCAGCCAGGTGGTTCGTTTCTTCGTACGTAGGAGTTTCAAAAAACAAAAACGCCAGTGCTCAAGTTCAAGTTTTGTGTGGGCATGCGGGCAGCGTTCCATTTCCCGCTGAAAGGGGATGGTAAAGAAATTTTAATTTTAGCAAGATGGTTAAATATTCAGCCGCGATGATTATTACCTCGACCTGTGGAGCCGGTTGCAAGGGAAAGCGGAGAGAGCAGGGTGGGATTTTATCTGGTTCTGCTAATCTGGCGGTGTTTTTTGGTTTGGTTTTTGTTCGCCTTGATCCATTCAAAGCGTGATCATGAAGCGTGGTTTAAAATGGATTACTTCATTTTTTTGTTGTTGCTGTTGCAATGCAAGCACGGTTGCACGGGCATAGTAGGCTTTGAAGTACGTGCACTACTGTGAGGTTGCTCGGTGGAACCCGGTTGGACCGTTTCCGAGAACGCTCGATGCTCATTTACCTTTCCCGCAGGGGATGAACCCGTACATGACAGGAGAGATTGTGTTTTTGTGTGTTTGTGTGTTTTAATAGTCAGCTATAGTCAGCAGCTTTGCCCTTTTTTTGCATCACCATACGCCCAACCCTCCCCCTGTGGCTGGAACTAATTGGAAAATTGCTTTTTAAATGGTTTCGCATGTTGAAGTGTCGAAACACGAACCGTTTGTGTATGCCATGCTACCATGAGGGAGCAATAGGAGTCCCAGCCGCCGGTACCGAATAGGTAGTTCCAATAAAACAACAACAACCAACGAAAAAAAAAAATGTTGGAGAAATTTCTAACTTCTACTTCTCGGGCGCACGGCAGATTGCAGCACGAAGGAACGGAACTCTTGAGGTCCATTAAATATTAAATGTGACGCTCGCAATCGTACCATTTCGTAGCCGGGAACTCTGAACTCGGGTGGTTGGTGTGTTTACGGTGAGTTGGTTATTGGTATTGATTAGGCAGGAGCTTTGAACCGTTCGGTACATGGAAATGCTTTCAGAAGGAAGCCTTTTTCCATAACAATCGCCAGGCGTATAATGGGGAAGAACTATTGTTGTTTAAATGAAGTTTTTCATTTCCTCATTACTCAAGAGCGATTTGGCATTGGGTGAAGCAATAAAAATCTCCTTTCGGGGTTTTAAAGCTGCACCACAAAAAAAGGGAAAATAAACATTGCTTCTTTTTCCCAAAAAAAAAATCCGATTGGTCGCATGGCCCCTTTACCTATCGGTGACTTATGGTCAAATCTCTCGCCGGCGGTATCGTTTTGTTTTTTGTTTTTGGGCAATCGAAATTATTTACGACCATCAACCCATTACACCGAGGACGGTTTGGTTTTATTGCAACTTTCGCCCCCTACGGTAAACAATTGGCCAGGCTTACCGCACGAATGACGTTTCGCGTTATTAAATCCAACACAATCCGCTGCTGGTAATAAAACAAAAAAAAAACGCGCCAGCTTTCGCTTGGGGTGGGGTCGAAACGAAAAAAAAAACGCCCTGTTTAAAAGACCATAAAAGAGAAATAAGCAATAAAATCGGATTTCTTCCACACCGTTAAGCCGCAGGATTAGCAATGCAAAAGGGGGATTCGATGGACGTACGCCGCGGGCTCTCGGCCCCTCCGGAAGCGTCCGAAACCGGGCTGGCTGAGGCTGGGTGAGCCTCGTTAAAATGACAAAACAACAAACTATCGGTTATTGTGTGCGCAATGCGGATGGAGCCGCCCGGTGCGGCTCACGGAATCGCTCTCGACCGTGCTCGTCCTGGCCCCGGGAACGGTGCTCGGGCGCGTGGGATTAAAACAAATAGTTCAAAACCTGCACCTCCACTCGATCGCCATTAGTGCACGGGCCCTGGTCGAGAGGACAGACGAGTTAATGTTTAAATCCTTTGCGAATCCTAGCTTACAGGGCAGCGACGTAAAGCGTGTTCGGTTCGTTTGCTTTGGTTTTGTTTTTGTTTTTTTTTTTGTTTTTGGCGCAATTCCAGCAAGCAATTCCGCACTTTCGTTCCCGTACGCGGTACGCCCGGACACTCTTGCAGCAAGCACTCACCGCAAAAGCAAACACACTAAACAGGCAACAGCCAGCCCAACAGACACAGCAGAAGTAAAAATACCTCAAACCGACGGAACGACGCCTTCCGTTCGGTAAAAATGCCGGCGCTGCAGCAGCTTGGTGGTTTTAGGGATTCGTTGGAACAGCGATAACCGCGCGGTTTTTGTGCTTTGCCGTCTTCCCATGGGTGGAAAGATTGGCGCGTGGGATTGTGAGCACAAACAAACACACACACACACACACACACACACACACACACACACACATGCATATGCACACAGATTGGTTTTCATATTCATTCACGTGCCGTACCGGTGTTGATCGTCTCCGAAACAGGCTGGAATAATATACCGCTGGCAATCGCAACTGCTGCTTCCGGTAGCGGCACCATCAAAAACCGCAAAACCCGAAAACGTATTAAATGGGATTTGTCCAACCAAGCGGCAAACGTCGTTGGGGAGGAGCGCGCACAGTATGCTCGGCAGCAGTCACACTGCTAACCTAAGGCCTAACCCATTTTCCCGCCATCCCCTCTCTGGGGAGGATTACCGCCGGAATCCCCCCCTCCCCCTCCCGAGGGCACACTTTTATTTGTCTCGCTGGTGCCCGTGATGTTTTTCCTCATCCAATTGATGCTTACCTTGTGCAAATACCAAAACTGTCAACACGCTATTGAACAAATTAATACCAAACATTTCGTTTCCAGCGACGCAGCGAACGCCTTCGATATACGTCGGGAAGCAGGGCGGGAGATGTTGGATGTTGCGATGCGAATCAACCCTGCCGTCCGTACGTGCTGCTATCGCGCATCGGTTCAATTTTTGTGCGCCACATTCAATTTGCCATTCTCCACTGGCATAAACTTACGCACTAAAACACTCGCACAGCACAATAGTTGTAAGGTGGTGGTGCGAAACCGTGCACACGGAACAAAACGTTGTCAAGTACACCGCGACACAGTTTCCAGCCGTCTGTGATTCGTTTTGGCTTAAGTAGGATTAAAGGCGCCAAAAATCGGTCACCAGCGGGCACGTTTTCGGACGCAACCGGCACCGTCGTTGTCGTGATTTGCGCGGACGGAAGCGAACTGACAAGCAGCGGCAGCAATGGAGAATGCTTTCAGCCCGAGGCAATCGTGCGTACTGTTGTGACCGTCGGTTTACGGGATGAAGAATACCGGGATATGGAATGGTGAATCAAATGTTGATGTTTGATTGCTGTGTGTGAGAGAGAGACAGAGAGAAAGAATGAAACCGATTTGGGATGAGTATACGATTCCTAATAAAAAAATATAATTTTATTATTACGTTATCAATTTGGATAAATATATGTACTTACTGTCATCAAAACGTTATCAAAAATCATCATTATTGGTCTGCAACATTTTTCGGTGTAGCACTGTAGCGTTCGGTAAGGATACTCCTTATCGTGTGGATGCTGTACTAAAGCGCATGTGCTCGTACAAGCTTCGTACCGAGCCGAATGTCGAAACCATTCCAATCTGAAGCCTCACCACGTTACCTCCGCACCGCAAGTAAAGGGACGTTTGATTTGATAAGTGTTTATTTCGGCTTTCGATCTCAAGCAGCCATCAGCATGCATCATTCAAACCAAAAGCTAACCGAGAAGCTCGGCGACAGTGATTCGACGTAGTGCCACCAGCCGGGCGGGATGTAGAGCACCTCACCCCGTCGCAGTGTCAGCCGGTGGAACGCTACATCGCGCGCTAGCGGAAACCGCTCGTAGTCGGGTTGACGTGCGTCGAGCTGCGATGTGTTGCTCAGGATGAAGTGATCGTACGGGTACAGCCTGGCGGTGTCTTCTGGCCGAGCGAGCAGGATGATTTTCGACCCGAAAACCTGTCATACGCGGGGAAGCACCACGGCAGTTAATAACATTGCACATATTTGATGCGAACGTACCGGGCGTTCGTCTGTTCCTACCTGACAGAGCAGGTTGTGGCACGGGTCGGTGTGTAGTGGCGAAACGGTACCTTTCGGTCCGAGCCACGCTTTGATCCGAGGCCGGGCGTCCGTTCGGCCGATGTAGTCCGGGACGACGATGTCACGTCGAAGGGCAGGAATTTGATCAAACAAATCGTGCTGCGCGAGATAGGCGGCAGGATGGTCGGCCCTTTTTTTCGACGACGGTGCTTCGCTGCAGATGTTTTGCTCAATGAACTCTCGAAACTTCATCAACTTTTGCGACCAATCATCGTTGCTGTACTGCGATCCGATCTCAATTGGCACGGTTCTTTCACCGGCGATGGTGAGTAGATAGTTTGGATCGTGCCATCGTTCCATTGCCGGCCAGTCGTCGATTATTCCCTTCAGGATAGCCGGCTCCTTTTTATCGTAGCAGTTCGATCTGACGTGAAGAAATATAAACTTATTATGCAGGTGATTTTGCCACCATCCAATGGAAAGTACCCAAAAAATTCCAAGGATGGACACTGCAATAGGGGAATGGTATTTGTGGTGCATTCAGCCATTCTTGTCTCTTCCACATCCGTATCGAATTTCAAACGCTTTGGTGCAGGCTCAAGCGAGTTTGTGTTAGCTACAGGGGGTAACGTTTTAATTAAATTGCCAAATTTTAAAATCAGTTCAAATTTATCATAGAGAACGTACACAAATACGATGAAAGAATCGATGCCGTTTCGGTGAGCAGGTCAGTCTCGATGTTATCACGCTTCGTACTGATCGAGCTTCCCAGCATAAGTCCCAAATCTGCCAAATATATACCATCCTGAATGGATTCAATTTCGTTACTTGACACGGCTAACGTGTAAAGTATCTGTGAAAGAATGAATGGTTGTTAAAAAAAAAACATATCGCAAATCTTAGTATTTTACTTACCCTCACGTACGTCAGGATTGTGAACATCTCCCTTTCGACTGGTTCCACCGCGTTCCATTGGCCTGTATGTAAGCGATTGTACACCATATCATATAGCATCCCGATATTAACCAGGTTTTTGGACATTAGTTTGTCTTTCTTGGTAAATAGTTGCTCGCTTGCGACATGATCCAGGTTGGTGGACAAAACTGCATTATACAATTTGTTTACCTTAACGCAGTTACGATCTAGGAGAAGCGGTTTTATAGAACAAATCGAGAGTATTTCTTTAACACACTTCTCCATGTTTAGGGAATGTAAATCGCTCATGATTGTTGCAAAATCTTGTTATTTTCGATGCCAGTTTTGTTTATTACGAATGTGGAACAGTAGAAAAAAAATGAAAATATGCCGGCTGCTGGTTTTGACAAGCGTGTACAGGAGTGGCAAACACAGGGGTATTGAGAAATAACTCAATGACATTTAATGTTACGAACAAAATTTTAGAAAAAGTGAAAAATAATAATTAACATGTAAATTGATGATAAATATTACCTAAAAACACAATCTCTCAACCTAATTTAATTTTATGAAAAAGATTTCGTTGTGCTACACAGCTAAACCACTGTTTGGCAGCGGTCTGCTGTCAACTGTGGAGAAACTGTCAAACGCAAGAAAAAAAGCGAAATTTTAACAAGCTGCATTGGACGTCGATCGCTGTTTTATTTTCAATAAATACTCGTGAAAAACGCATTTTCACATTTTAGTGCGGTGTGTAGAATATGAATGGTGCCGTAACAATGGTAAGTGAGATGAATGATTCATGCCAGCGATGTTTGCTGGTCGAAAAACACGCCTCGAAATGTTGGGCGCTTCCGCAAGAGTTGGTCCGAAAAATCCAATATGGCGACTGGTGCTTCGGTTTTTTTCGTATCTACTTGCGTGTGTGTGTGTGTGCGTATGCAGGGGGTTTCGAAACGAAAGCGGCGTACGAGTGGATGTGGATAAAAGCGTGCGGACGGTTGTGTGTTTTGCTAGTTGCAAAGGACAACTTAGGATAACGCAGTGGAGTTGTTGTTATTATTATAAACTTAATTTGACACACTAATTTAATTCCTTTTTCCGTTCGTTGTATTGTAGGGAAGCAACGAGTACAACTCCGGCAGCAACAACAACAACAGTGAGGCATCTCCAGCCCGCGAGGAATACCGCAAGGAGGCGGAATGCTCGCCACCACCAGCCAAGGTGTCGAAACGCGAAAAGGAACGTGAACGTGACCGCGACCGGCGTGAACGTCGCGAACGAGATCGTGACCGGGAGGAACGCGATCGAGGTAAGTGCCGTAAAGAACTGCAGTGGAGCGTGCTCCTTCACATTTTCTGGCACCTGATGATATGTTGTCTAATATGTTCGGCCTCTCCCTGTGATTATTATCATTATCTCGCCCGATGAACCGAGTACGAGAGAAACAACCCGCATGCCGGGGACACACCCCAGCAACCTGTATTAGGACCCCGGCCATACACTATGCATGCTCATTGATAAACGGTTTAGTGCGGTAAATTGAACGAATTCGGTACGATCAAATTTATTGGAGACTTTGTGTGCGTCTGTGTCGTCTGTAGGCCTTATACGATCGACATGCGAAAAAGGCCATACGATCTCGGGATCGTTTACTGAAAAAGCCCAGTGAACGAAAAGCTGGTGTGGTGTTCCCGCAAACGGGTAGCGGTTTCCTGTTCGAGTCTACGTTCTTTTTCTCTCTTTCTCTCTCTTTCTCTTGTCTTTTCTTTTTTTTTTGAACAGTTACCGGAAGCGAATTTTGCGCGTAAATGATAGAGTAAAGTGGGAATCTCTGAACGTTATGCGTGTACTACTCGCTACTGTAAATAGTAATCACTAAATAACCACCGATATGTCTTTACTGTGCATCACCTCCTCTTTATCTCTCTCTCTCTCTCTCTCTTTCTCTTTTCTCTCGTTTTTTCTTTCTCTCTCCAATTATAGGTATAATACAAATATCAATCCATTGACATAGTGTTTTGTGCGCAATTTTCATCAATCCATATTGAAACAAACTCTTAGTAAAATTAGCAAAACATCTCGAGTCCATCCATTCCAGTTGTATCTAATCCTCTTATCAAACACGATTGTACACCGTTCTTGTCCCTTGCATTAGTTCCTTCTTTCCAACGTTCAGTAGCCTTTTTGGTTTTAAATATCTAAATGATAGCAGCATTCAGTCGATTTATTTGAGTTTTGAGATTAGAATTTGTTCAGAACTGCTGTTTCTGCTGTTAGCTGTGTGCTGTGTGCTATTAGTACACAGCAAATTAATTTGCTATTGTTCTGAAGACTGATTTTATTTCTTATTGTTCTTTATGTTTCGTTGTTGAGCGCTTTAACGATCCAACAAAGTCTTCCTATAAATGTGCTGCGCCTACTGGGCGCTAATTTGCAAAGCTTAATTTAAAGCACGTTTAGCAAATGTTACCGATAGAATGATATTCCACGTTGGAATGAAATTTGCAGTTAAAGCTTTTCCTCCTTTCATGCGGCTATTTTGGGTAGTTTTTGCGGTATAGACGCTGTTTAATTTCCTTCACTCTTCCACCCCAACGACCACTCCTGTCATCATTTATCCATCCTCATAGTTGTAACTGTAACTGCTCACGATCCCACCATGCGCACACAACCAAAAACCAATTCATGAGATTTCTTCGTTTCTTTCTTTCTTTTTTTTGTTTCTGTACTTTCAGCCGCTTTTGAGATCACATAAAAAATATGATTGTAGAGAGAGGGTGTTTCATTGCGAATGAAAAAACAAGCTAACTTGTAGACAAAACAGTTGCATTTGAATTAAACATGCGTGCACCTTCCTTGTGAGCGAGGATAAAAACAGTCCGTGCATGTCGGGCTGTGTGAATATGTGTGTGTGTGGCATTTGGGAGGTAACCTATTCCTAGCATAAAATATAATTTTGGGTTTTGGGTATGTTTCGATTATGTGAAAGTTTTCGTGAAAAAGAGATGGAATAGATACTCCAATGAATGAATATTTTCTGGAGAAGTTTTTTTGTTCTCAAGACGAGCAGCGTACGTCCTGGTAGCGTAATTTCTAGATGTATTTTTCTTTTAAGCCTTTATTTTCTACCTTCTGATCGCGGTGAGGGAGTCCCGGTAAATCTTGGAAGACGACGGATTAGTGTATGTTAGCACTTCAAGTGATGAGAACGGAGTGGATGGGTAATATACACGCCCCATTGAGCTTTGCTAATTCGTTTCTGGATTTTGTTGTTTGTTATGACCAATCTACACTACACGCTCCTTCCGCCTGAAGGCACCAGCTAACGAATGTCCTATCTTTCTTTTCTCCTTTTTCTCTTTTGCTCTTTTTTCCTCAATGTTGTCGAACTTACGTCCGAACCACAATCTTGGTCGAGTTGATGGGTGGTTTTGCATTCACTACTTACGACCCCTTCATGTGTGTTACGGGCACGGACTGAAGTGTATCACACGAGGACACGAGCTTCTCTTCTTCGTCGTCTTCGGCGTTGCTGTGTGATCATCATCGGCAGAGAGATGGCGCTAGTAGAGATTATATTGTTTTGTGTTTCATTTTCTCTATTTTTTCTTCTTTCTCTCTTTCCGTGAGGTTTCTTAACCTCTTAACCTCTTGACTCTATATCTCTATATTTGCACAGAAGGGAAAAACGAATGTGTTTATGTGTATGAGAAGAGTGTAAATCATGCTCTACGATGAAGCGAGAGAAAAAGTGCCACTTCTTGGGCGTTGAACGATCGATCGGTTCTAATCTCCTCGAATGTAACCAAAATATCCTTCCACATTGTGCGATTAAAGAGACTGAAAGACATCATCACCGCATAACGTAACGAACCATCACAATGGGCAAACGAGCGAGGTCCTGGCGGCGGCGATCTTCTTTCACTTCACGCGATTGGGGTTTCTTTCCTTTCTTCGTCTCTTTCTCTTTCTTTCTCTGTTTCCTTTTTCCTTCAATTTGTGTCTGTGTTTTCTTAAAATCGTACTTTCAGCGAACGGCGGGCGGTTGTTCGTGGGAGCGAAATGCGAGCGAATACCGTTCAATCTGTGTGAGATCGATTCGCCAGAAAACCAGACGAAAGTTTGTATACCACCTCATCTATCCCGATATGTCGTTCCCGTGTTGCTCTCGGTTGGCCGCCCGTCAAGGATGCGCCAACTGCGCGTAGTCGTATAATTTTCTTTGAACCACTTAAGCCGTAGTGCCTTCCACCCCTTTTTCTCAGCCATCGACGGTCACGGTGTCACGATGTGGAAAAGAAAGGGAGAGATAGAGGGGGGGGAAATGAAAAGTGGGAATTCCTTCCTGGTTGCGTAAAGCATCAATATTCATCAATCACGCGCGCGTCATCTCCCCCACACCTTGGCAGCCCATCGGGGGGTTTTCTGCGAGAAGAAGCTGTCTGGCGGAGTGTTTTTTTTGTTTTCTTTCTTTTTTTGTCTCCGTTATGGTTTTTTCTCTCTCTTTCTCTCTCTCTCTCTTTCTCTTTTTCTCTCTCTTTCTCGTAACTCTCAACTGTAATTATATATCGTTCTCTTTTTCTAAAACGAAACGAGCAAACATGCGAAAAACACTTCCTGTGTGTGGTGGCGTCCAAGGAGGTGTGACCGAAAAAAGTGGTTTCTGGCTCTGCTGTGAAGGAACAAACATCATCTCCCCTTTTTGCCGTGCGCTGTGCTCTCACCCCATTCGCAAGAGTCTGTTACTGTGCGTCATTTCGCAACTGACACCATGGATCTCGAGGAATCTGACTTGTTTACTACATTTATCATTCCATGTTCTTTTTGTCCAGTACTGTATGTTGTCGTGAAAATCAAATGTTTGTGTGGCACTGTAAGGGTGTGGACAAAAGTACCTTTTGCGGTACAATATTTAAACCTTTACAACATTATAATCATGGCGATCAGTATTTTAAAAAGTATCGTTCGCGTTGCAACGTCCAACGCACACTGAACGGCCAGCTGAGAATATTGGAAAGATCAGCTAACAATTGTGAAATGATGTTTATGTGGATAAAGTAAAAAAAAT
The DNA here is from genome assembly GCA_000473445.2 of Anopheles farauti. NCBI lineage: Eukaryota > Metazoa > Arthropoda > Insecta > Diptera > Culicidae > Anopheles > Anopheles farauti. The sequence goes on along the minus strand of KI915057.1, from coordinate 1,744,446 downwards.
AAGTTTTTTTTTTGTCAAGTTTGATAGCTAGATCTATTCAAACTGTTCAATGCGTCCTCAACGTATACGTGTGTGTTGTGTATCGTTGGAAGACATATTCTACTGCTGATCATGCTTACCGCCTCTCCCGTGCCATCATCTCCAGTCTACTAATTAATCCACATTATTTTTTTCTTGTTTTTTATTTATTTTCAGGATCTATATATATCTCGTATTGTTTTTGTTTCTCTCTCTTCTCTCTTTCTATCTCTCTCTATTTCTCGTTTTGTTTCATCTACTTCCCTGCGCGTGCCAAAATCACGCTTTCTGTGCAAAAGTTCCACCAAAAGAAAGATACACAAAGTATTACTACTACTACTACTACTACCGCTACTACTACCACTACTACTACTATTGTTCCATCGTCATCATGCCATACTTTGAATCTTTGCAAAGACATAGGCCAAAACATGCCCGTCCGGCTGGCTACTACTATCATCACTACTACTACAACTGCCTACTGCCTACCTCTACTACTACTACTGCTACTATCACCACCACAACCACCATAACCTACTACCAGATCTTTCGTTGGTCCTTTTGCGCAAACACTTTCCCAACCAATGATCGATGATCGGGGACCGTATGACGTGTCTGACTGATCTTACTGTGTAGTAACAGTAGTAACAGTACGATTCGCAGCACACGTGGCGAGAAATGTGTAAAATAGTTGTGAACTTGTTGGGATCCATCCTCACACAAGTTGACTCCCCCAGATCCATGGAAGAGGTTAGAATTGATTTCTCATCTGTTGTTTTCTTTCATTTCAACATATATTTTTACATTCTAGTTTACGAACGGAAGAACAATTTCGTACGATGGTTGTTTTTTGCTCACAATAACAAAACACTTGTTTTCTTAATAGATGAAAATTGTACTAAAAAGTTTCACACGAAGAAACGTATATAGGTTCGTTTTTATTACTTGAACCAGTTGTTTTGGTTCTCAGATTCGAGTCAGATGCATTATTTTTGTCTAATTCTTCTGATTTGGAATTTCTTTACTGTTTTCTAAAGCATATGAATAGAATTATGTTTTGAAATGCTAATTGCTTAGTTTACAAGCAAAGAAACTTTACCATAAGCTTAAAATCTCATTTTGAACCGTATAAACCTGTTCGGAAGCGACACTTTTAAAGTTGAATCGATGATGAAATTCTTCTAAAATGACTTATTTGTTTGCCTCACTCTCGAATGAGATATTCCAACAAAGTATTTCTTGAATTTTTACAACAAAATAAGAAAAATTCACATACTGCATTATTCGTCGTTAAGCTATGCTTTTGTAACAATCGATTATGTTAATCCTGTAGTATTTAGTAGACAGAGAAATATAAACAAATATGTTAGTAGAGCTGTCATAAGCTGACACGGTGAACGGCGTTTTAGTACAAACTTTTAGTACAAGCAGGCTTGAAAAGTGTCCCGTGTCTTAAAAAGCATAAATATGAGCTTATTATGAGTGAGAAGCAGACTGCATCTATTAATGTTCTTAAGAATTTCTAACGTGCTGGAATTTCTCGTTATTTTCAATCAATTGCAGAGCAGACAGACAAGTCGTCTTAGTAGCATATTATAAACATCATCATCTACGAGCATTTGCATTAACTTCTTTGATTGCTATGGCGTGCTTTAGTCAGTAAAATGGTCAAACAAATTTTACTGCAGCGCTTTTAATGCAACAATTTGTTACGTAAACAAGTCGCAAACGATCGCGACTCTTTTTGCAAAGACTTCCTTCTGCCACTTCCATTATTTCCCTACCACCAGTAACACTGGAAGGAAGCTCTTTTACTTCATGAAACACTGTTCCACACCCCCCCGCCCGGTTCCATCCCATAACTTCCTTTTTTACACTCTTGGCGACGAAAAAAGCCTCCAAAAAGCAGGGAGAAACAAATTCGAAAATGAATACGAGATAGCTGTTGTTGTTTTAAGGAACGTGTTCGCGTGTATCATCGCGTGTAGAATCCGCGTCTCCGCTGCTACACCCGATGGTACGCGTCAGTTTGATCAGCTGTCTGTTGCGTGCCGTACTAATGCCGTCCGTTCTCTCCCTCCATCCTCCTCGCAGAGCCAAAGATTCTACCGTACATCACGCAGCCGATATACGATCTGCGTCAGATTGGGGATGTCGCGTTCGGGCCGGGTACGCGGTCGGCACTGGCGGGCATGCTCGGTGGTGCCTTCTCCCGCCTGACGCCGGAACAGCAGGAGCTCGTATCGCGCGCGAAGAAGTACGCCATGGAGCAGAGCATCAAGATGGTGCTGATGAAGCAAACGCTGGCCCACCAGCAGCAGCAGCTGGCCAGCCAGCGTACGCAGGTCCAGCGACAGCAAGCGCTAGCGCTGATGTGTCGGTAAGTGAATCGTTTCGTCGTCGTAGCGAGATACCAAAAAACCAACGCAAATGATGTGAACCTAGTATGATACCTTTCTGAACAGTGGAAAACGTTGATTTTCGAGTCCATTTTCGTGCTTATTTGATGCTAATTATGACAAGCTGATAAGATCTGATCGTTTAAAAATTGGAAGAAGTGATTTTCCTGCTGCTTTTCTGTTCTAATTTTCGTTATTTTAATATGCTTCCTTTTCTATCTCGTTTCTCTGCAGCGTGTATGTTGGCAGTATTTCGTTCGAGCTGAAAGAGGACACGATCCGGGCGGCCTTCCTGCCCTTCGGTCCGATCAAATCGATCAACATGTCCTGGGATCCGATCACGCAGAAGCACAAAGGGTTTGCGTTCGTCGAGTACGAGATACCGGAAGGCGCCCAGCTGGCGCTAGAGCAGATGAACGGTGCGATGCTCGGTGGGCGCAATATAAAGGTCGGTCGGCCAAGCAATATGCCGCAGGCGCAGCAGGTGATCGACGAGATCCAGGAGGAGGCGAAGAGCTACAACCGCATCTACATCGCCTCGATCCACCCGGACCTGACGGAGGAAGACATCAAGAGCGTGTTCGAGGCGTTCGGGCCGATCATGACGTGCAAGATGTCGCAGGGTAACGCGGTCCACACGCACAAGGGATATGGGTTCATCGAGTATCAGACGAACCAGTCCGCCATTGAGGCGATCGCCAGTATGAATCTGTTCGATTTGGGAGGACAATTGCTGAGGTAAGTGTCATGCGTGCTCGTGTCATGTATTGGTTTTTTTAATTGCTCCTCCTTGTCCATCTTCTCTCCCCAGGGTTGGCCGTTCGATAACGCCACCGAACGCGCTGATGGGACCAGCGGCCAATTCCGCCATGCCGACAGCGGCAGCCGTCGCCGCCGCGGCAGCTACCGCCAAGATTCAAGCCATGGATGCGGTGGCCACGAACACGGTGCTCGGCCTGTCCACGACGTCCCCCGCGATTAAGCTCGGTCTGACCGGCCTCCCGCTCAATCCGGCGATTACGGGCGCCGCCAGCGCCGGGTTTGTGGCGCAGGCCCAGCTGGCCGCGGCAACGCAGGCCGCAGCCGCCATCAACAGTCAACCGGGGCTGCTGGTGCCGCCCGTCTCGCTTGCCCCGTCCCTGCTGGTGAACCCAGTGCTCGGGGCTGCCGCCAAACCGTTACCCACAGTATTGAGCCAGGCGAATCCGGCCGCGGTAGCTGCTGCGGCAGCCGCAGCGGCCGCTGCAGCAGCTGCAGCGGCCGCCGCACCCAACGCCACGGCCGAGGACGTGTACAAGAAGGCGCAGGAAAAGCAGCAGGAGGAGCTGCAGAAGAAGCTGCTCGAGGAGGGCGAACCGCAGACGCTGCAGCAGCAGGAATCGATGTCGATCAAGGGGCAGAGCGCGCGGCACCTGGTGATGCAGCGGCTGATGCGGCCGCGCGAGAGCAAGGTGGTGATACTGCGCAATATGGTCGGTCCGGAGGACGTGGACGAGACGCTGCAGGAAGAGATTCAAGATGAGTGTAGCAAGTACGGTGCCGTGGACCGGGTTATTATCTACAAGGAGCGCCAATCGGAGGGCAACTTTGCCGAGGACGACAACACGGACGTGATCGTGAAGATCTTCGTCGAGTTTTCGCAGGCGACCGAAGCAGATAAAGCCCGGGAATCACTGAACGGTCGCTACTTTGGCGGCCGGCTGGTCAAGGCGGAGTCGTACGATCAGGCTCTCTTTGACCACGGCGATCTGTCTGGCTAAACCGGAACGAAACATCCCCGACCCGCGAGCGGGGAGGGAATTTCGGAAGTTTTTGGCAGTTGTGGGGCTGGGAATAGAATGCGCGTCGTGTGTGCGTGCTGCAATTTGACCAAACGGTCTCAAACCTACACGGGTGTGCCGCACACGGCCGTTTTGCTTTCCAGCTTCCCTTCACACAGTATATCGATTTGCCAGAGAGATTGCTGTTGTTGCTTGCGGTCACACCGACGGGCAACACCAATCGTCCCTCTATATCCACCAATAAGCTACCGGCCCCACTCAACTTGAATCCCTTTTGAATCGTGAGAAAAGTGAGTTGAGCCAACTCGTTTTCTCTTTGTGTGTGTTTGTTTGTTTGTGGATAACGCTCCTGTAGGCGCGTTGGAGTAGGAATAGGATGTAAGGCAACGTAAAAGCAAACTAGAATCACCTCAAAAAACAAAAACTATTGGACACAGTAGAATTTCTAAGCTACTCTAGGAACGACTATTTCTAAAGTGCACCTGTGCGTGTCCAAGCGCATCATTCAATCAAGAAGGTTTATGGGGACATGAAGATACGCGCATCCTTTCTTTTCTCATTGTTGTGTTTAGTCATCAGTATCGAGTGCAGCGAATCGGGTCGCACAGCAATGGACGAGTGGTTGGTGTGTTGTATCTCGCGCAATAATTCAACAAAACAAAGAAGAAAAAATCAACACACAAACACGTAAGGAATTAAAGTATCATCAACAGTACGAGCACCACCGTACGTGCTCTGCTAATATTTTATAATTTAATTGTATATACACTCTGCGCGCGGGTTAGGAAGCTTTCGCTTTGTATCTCGCCTGTATTGATCAAGGAAATATAGGACTAATGTCACAGAATAGTTCGCTAGTGTTGTTTCGTTTAATAATCCGAAAGTATGCCTATTTCTCGTGCTTTCCCTTGCCGGGCATGATTTCGTACTCGTCGTACTGCGGGAACGAACCCATGCCGGTTTTCTGTTGTTCAAGCGTGGCCGCATCCTTTGGCTTGCTGTACTTCGACTCCAATTCCGCAGCGTTGCGTTCTTTCATCTTCATGATGGCCAGATTTTTTAGCAGCTCCTGCTCCGTCGGTGGTTCCTTTCTGCGTGTGAAGAACAAGTTGTGAAGGAAAGTTTCACCTCAGCTAGCGGGCGTCGTTTGGCTTACCTTCGACCGCGCAGCCAAGCCTCCCATTCGGCGGTTATTTCCTGATCGTATGCTTCTTTCGCGGTCGGCTCGAACCATCGGGACGGACGTCGCCGACCGATGGACGGATCGGCGGGTATTTCGTAGTATTTGTTGCCAAAGTAATCCTCCCCGACGAAATCTCCCTTTATCTGGCGCGGTCTGAACGACTTTAGGAAATTGTCGAGTACGATGCGCATCAAGTTGCGCGTCGGTGGACCGTTTGCCATCGTTTCGAATGCAGATAGTTAAGAGAAGATCACTAAAATTTAGTATTATTATGTAAACAGTGTCGTTCCAGGACAGTTCGACCGGGTGTCGAAATCTTTTGCAATATTTTGTAAACAAACAAACCTCAGCGGAAGGTTTACGTCAAAGACGGGTAACAGGTTGCACACAACAGGTCGCATGGATGACAAAATGTTCGGAATCTGCTGCGTGGATTGCGTATTTAAGCATCTTGAATAAGTAAAAGTTAGTTATTCCAGCATTATGTTAAAATTATCTGTATTTCTGTTTTATTATTTAGTAGGTTATTAAGGTTCTATTACTTACCCAGTTTTTCATTGAAATTGAATTAAAGTTATTGTATTGTTATGGAGGACAACAAGCAGATACCTTATTAATAATTGTTTTATGTTCATAGAAAATTGACAAATAATATAAGAATTTGAAATTTACAGTCGGATAAAACTAAAAACTCATAAAACCACAAAAAAACTGAAATTGCTTTCCGATACTACAAATGACAGACGTCACATAAGCTGTATAAGAATGACGTCTCCGCATGAAACTGGCTGTTAAACAGTGCCCAAACGTTTGGTTTTCGTCAGGTGGGTAACAAGAAAATCTGTTGACTCGCAAAGTACGTGGAAACGTGTGTCTCCCAAATTTGCGGTGAATAAGGCGTACAACTGGTAATTTGCAGCACTTGGGGTGTGTTCACGGGTGTCCAACGTTCCAGTGCATCGACTCACGGTGTTTGGTGCGTGAAAATCGTTCACGAAATAGCTTTTTTCATACCAAAAACATGCGTGCGGCCGATGAAGGTGTTTGGTGCAGCACCGCAGACCGAGCGTTCGTTTCACACCGAGGAATCCGACGGTGTGTGCGTGTGTGTTTGTGTGAGAGAGGATTCCTGAAGCGGTTCTACTCTACACAGCGCCGCTACTGGCAATCATCGCGCACCACCTTTCATCGCCTTCTTCGCGCTGCGGCAGTGTGCGTGCGTGTCTGGGCGCTGGTGTGAGTGAAAGCATTCCAGCCGGAGTGAGACAGCTAGCCGTCGACGACGGTGGTGGCGCTGCTGCTGCGGTGTTGAACGGCAGCGAAAAAATGTCCGTAGCGATCTGTTGACGACGACATCATCGCAGGCGGCTTCTTTCTCGTAACGTCGGCGTGTGGATTGGAGTCGATCCGTGTGTCCATTGCGTCGGCTGTAAGTGTTTCGTGCGGCTGCAGACGGACGGTCGAACCAAGCTAAATATCGCCCATTAAACACGGACCCTGGAGCGTTTTCGGACTCCTCCACACACCAACACCGTCTCGTGGGGTTGGGCTCCGTGTGTGTAGAGAAAATTTTGGTGACGTGATAACGTTTGGTGCCGCGAAAACGGTCGTCGGTGAGCTATGAGTCGTGCAAATGGCACAATTTGCGCACAGCTCCTCTAGTGATGACCGAACGCTGTCGCTATTGCCGTGGGTGAAATGTGTCGGTGAGGAGTCGCTGGCTGGCCGGAGAACCATCCAGTTTGACGTGATTTATTAAGGTTTGCATGGACGTGTCTCGTGCTGCACAGTGTTGGCTCGAAGCTACGTTGTCGTTGCAGCTGCAGCGACAGTGGCAACCGAAAAGGACACCACATTCGCCAACAATTAGCATCTCTACGTCAGCAGGATAAACATGGCCACTGTGATGAACGATCGAATCGTCGGGGTTTCTTCCTCGCGCTGGAAAACGAGGTGTGCTGGGTTGTTTTTCCACCAACCCGTTGCGGGGTTTTTCTTCCGCGCTACGGCGGTGGTTTTTCGAGCGTGAACAACATATTAGGAGGCAGCGAAACCTCATTAGCCTGCGAAAAGGAACGTATCGTACCGTCGTCGTCGCAACGTGTATGTGTGTGGTGTGAAGTGGGCTCCCTCCGTATGCTGCCGCTGTGTTTGTGCGAACCGCGCCGAGCGTGTGTGTGCGCGCCGCCTCTAGTATGCACACACATTCTTCCCATGGGCTCACGGGTCTGCTTCTTCCGCATCGCGGCGTCATCGTAGTGGTCGGCTGTTTTAGGTCTGGTGTGGTGGCTAGTTTTGTTGCGCTAGAAGAAACGAAATTCCGTTCCATCTTTTTTTTTTCACCCCCAGTGGTACGCAACAACAACTTCAACTACAAACCCTCGCCGCTCCTCACAGCAGGCTCCGGTTGTGGTGTGGCAAACCACTCGACACTCGAAGCTAACGATCGAATTGGCCGTGATTTGGGAGAGATGATGGAGAAGGCGGAAAAAATCACCATCGATAGAAAAAAAAGTGTCTAATGCTAACGGCAGCATCCTGGTGGAAATGTCGAATCGAAAGTGGAGCGAAGTAAATAATAATCATTCGCACACCGCCCCAGCAAAGGCAGGGCAGGTTCGGTTGCAAGAGGTGAAAGTGACATTGCTTTCTGCGCAATCCGGTTGAATGTGTCAAAAACCCGATTGCTGCTGCGTCTATTTTGCTGCAGGTTTTCTTTCCATTCTCCGTGCTGCCGCAGTTTTCAGACCGGAGCGTTAAAGTATGAAAAATAGTATCTGCGATCTGAAATTAATGTGGCGACATTTTAGCTGGGGTAGATTATTTTTTGCTTTTTTTTGGAGTCGTCTGAACGGATGAAGCTTGCAGGAAAATGTATCGTTTAGGCAAGAAATTGGTAATTATTACCCGAAAAAGCATTGGGGGGGTAATGAAGCAATTGTGTATTAGAATCCAAGTATGCCCTGTTGCCTGCTTTTCTTTGCATACCGTTGATTTCGTTGTTTCTAGTCCATCTAATTGCATACATGTTAAGGCGCGTGTAGTTTTCTTTCTTTTTTGCGGCTGTTTGGTGTGGCTTTTCAGTAGCGTTGGGAAAAGCGGCCCGTTCTAATACCCATATCTTCGCCAAGAAGTGGAACATACAGTAGGCAAAGGGAACAGAATACCGCCAATAATGTTGCGAAAAAGCACAGTACCGTTCTGTGGAGGAAATTGCGAACCGGAGAAGATTAACCACAAAGCGAAATAGAAGCGCATCCACACAACCACACACGCCCTGTTTGTAGTATGGGGAAGGACGGCAAGGAGGGGAAGAGAAGTCGAGATGGTGGTCCGTGAATAATGTTGCATTTTATGCTCGCTTCCCTCCATCGCCGGCCTCGGGCCGCGGTTGCAAATCGAGTGAATTTCCAGTGCAATTATTCACTATGTTTTTTTTGCTTATCTCAAATTTTAACCAACGCTCTATCATCCTCCTTCGAATAGAAATTTCAGAAGTAATGTGAACATTTCCGATGCGAGAAATGATGGTACGAGCTTTGTGAGTGAGCGAGTGAGTGAGAGAGTGAGAGAGTGAACCAAAACAAGCCGTCGTCGTCTGTGCCGGTGTAAACAAGGAAGAGGAGTCGTTACATGAAAATTGTATTTTCCTTGCCAAATTGCGCTAGTGTATGTGTGATTGTGTGTTTGTGTAAGCGAGAGTGCATCAAAAATAGTGATGTAAAGTGATGCAAAAGGCGCCCAATCGTGAGGGGCATGATTTCGCCCCGGTGCAGAAATTGTGTGATTGCGAAGGAAAAAGGCTCGGCGATGGTCGCGGGAAGAAGCTACGTTACGCCCGTTACGGCGGTGTAACGGTGCTGCGAAACGCGTTCGTGTGAGTGTGCGTTGTGTGCGTGTGTGTTGGAGTGTGTGAACGCTTGTTGAAGCGTTGTTCCTTCCGTTTCGTCCTGTCAACCTGTTTTGACGTTCCGTTCCTGCGATTGTGTTGCGGTGCGGTGAGAGGTGTGTGTTGGTGTTTTTCCGCCCGGTCGGAAGGAACCGGCCTGTGCTGCGGGGGTTAGTGTGAGTTTGTTGTGAAACAATTTTACAGTCGCTTCGTATTTGAGGCCGGTTGGTGAAACAGCAAAAAAGGAATCCTGACAGTGCTTTAGTGTGTGTTGGTGTAATCGTGCATTTTCTTCAAGGCCTGCTGCTGCAACTGGCAATCAAATCTCGTTCTTGTCTTTTTTTTTGTTAAATCACCCACAAAGAGCTAGCAAAAAGTGCAGATTCGAGGAGCAGTTGGAAAAGGTGAGCTTTTTAAGTTCCTACTATAATTTAAAAATCATTAAAAAATATAAAACTATAATCTGGTTCCTTATGGTTTGTTGAAACGCTTCAAGCAAGCGATTTATTGTCTCAAAAACAATAAACAATCACCTTGTCCAGATAACATGAAACGTACCGACCAAATCGACCCATTTTTTAGACACGCTTATCTATCTTCCGGCCACTCTATTGCGGCAAATTGAAAACCATTTAATTGTTAGTTTTTTGCTTCTTCATAGCAATCGAAGCTATTAACAATTTCAAGGACGAACAGAACAAATTGAGTCGGTAAAACTTATAGTAGGCGCAAACACGATGTACGCCCGTACGGAATTTCTCATGTGCATTTTGGAACACCGACACAAAGATGTAAATGGTGCGAAGCGTTCCTTCAGGGAACTTACCCCCTACCTGTGGCGACATTGTCCTTCGGAATATGATTGAATAATGATCTTCACATCCCACGAGCAGACTTGTGCAGGAGGTGTGTGTGTGGCAACGTCACTCATTTCTATTCTATAGACAAAGATTCATGAACATCGGCGACATGGAAATACTTTTCAAGGGGGAACGTGGAAAAGAAGTCAAGGGGGCGGGTGTGGAAGAATCGTCTGTTCTACAGATCCCTTGTGCGACATCGTGGATCCTCCCACACATATGAGCCGGTTCGCGCGAGGCACGGATCGTTTCGTCACCTTCTTCCGCGATCTTATGTAAAGGAGGAGTACTTAGGGGTTTTCTTTTTTTTTTTGCAACACACGAAGAAGCACGTGTTTGGGTGTGAATGGAGCACGCAAGGTTTTGGGTGTGTGGGCGGGTGCAGCCGAGCGCCTAGGGTGTGTATGTGTTGACCCCGGCCACGTGGGACGTTGGCAGAAAATCGTACCGTGAAAACGTGGACTAAAGAAGAATTAAGATTTTTTTTTCATTTCTTCGATAGTTTTCTTCAGCCGTCCCGGAAAGTGGCAGACCCGGTCCTTGGCGACTGCTGCATTCACGAGGGCACGTTTGATGGATCGTGATAAAGCGTGACTAATTCGCTAGCGAAAGTCAGCTGCTGGAGATTGAACATAGCCACGATAAGAAGTGGGATTTTTTGTAACGCTGGTTGGTTGGTTTGCAGGCCGCTCTAAATTTCTTATTGGATTTCACACAGAATATGTATGAATACAAGAATATGTATTGCGAAAGTAATGGCTTCGTGTTGGGTTAAACGCAATAAGATTCTTTAAATAGAAAGAATCAATGACATGAATGGATTTCTAACTCAATCTAGTTTTATGAGTCTTTAGAGTTTCGCAAACAAACGTCTCGTTAAGATTCATATGAGGTGGGCAAATAAGTTTCATGATTCTATGAAAATGTATAAATCCATTTCGTTTTAATGTTAAAAGCTCTTTGTAGCTTTATGAATATTTTTAAAATATCTGTCCCACCTCGACTTCTAAGGTACGGACTGCGTTTTGGATCAAACATATTAAAATTTATGAATCCAAATATTTCTTAAATTACGAGAATAAATTTGAATCTCAAGCTTGGAGGGATTTATAACTCATAAATCTTTAAAGATTTATTTACAAATCTTAGAATAAAATAAACATTTTATTTTTCTAAGGAAAACTCATAAATCTTTGCTTTTTTATAAATCTATATAGCAATAATTTCATGAAAAATAGATAAAAATTCTTCATGATTTATGATGAAGAATGATTCATCAATTGGTGATGAGTCATGAATCGTTTTGGAACGTTCTTAAGAAGTAGTTTTTTCTTCTCTTGCTAGCATCGGGAAGAACTAATTTTAGTTTGCATTTAATGCTACACAACCATTACACTTGAAAGGTCACAAGATGTCGTGACATTGGACACCCTGAAAGGGACAGAAAATCAGCAAAAATAATGCAAAAAAAAAAACGCAAACCACAGACAGGGTGGCAACTTCCCGTCCTGAATTGCACTGCACTGCCCTGGCCGGGCATGTGAACTCGAGCGGAATAAGAATTGGACTGCGGTCGTGTCGTACACGAGCAGATTCCGTCTTTGTTCGAGCAAACGCCGGTCCGGGGAACACATTTGGTTAGCTCTGAATTGAGTGTGCCAACAGGGGGGAAAAAAAGCCACCATGTGCGAGGCATAAATTGTGCTCTTTGTTTGAAATATCGAACCAAAAATTGGTTGGTTCGTTAAATGGCGAACTCTCCCGCCTCTGTCTCACGTCCAAGTTTAATTGGTGTCTTATGGATATTCACCCAGAACAAAGTGGGATTTGTGGCATAGACACATTAAGAGCGAATCGCATTAATAGTTGAAAATATCTCCGCTTCCGCAGAACGTGATTAATCTCTCTCCCAGCCAGGTTATAGTAGCCTGTCGGTGGCTAAATGCATAATTATCCATTCATATCAGCGCTGCACAAAACCGAAAACATATGTATCCTCTGGGTCGTGGACACGAATGAACGAGTGAAACTTGCCCGGAATGTCAACTGTGCTGCTGTGGCCGATTGGAACGATTGAGAGACTTGCTACATCGAGCAGAACAACATCTTGTACGATCTGAGCACGTATCGAACGTTTAAAATCCAATGTTCGTTCTGGTTCGTTGTGCTGCTGATATTGCTCCCACATGGACTGTGATTGTGTCTGTGACTGACCAACTGGCCAAGCAGGGCGCTGTTCGTCGCGTGTGTTCCGCATTTACGATTTCAATTAATTAAATTGTGGCTGCCTTGAGTGCTGGGGAGACACTCGGAAGATGCTAATTTCTAGCAAGCAGTTGTTATCCGAACCATCTTTCATGAGGCAAATCGATCAAAAGAAGGCAAAAAGCGATGTCCATAAAAATCTCACCAACCCCGTTGCCGAAGCTGTTCACATTTGAATTGCGATTGCCGGCTTTCTCGAGTGAATGTCAGATTCATTAGACGGATGGTCACCACCGTCTCGGTATGCGTTTTGTTCGACAATTGTGCACGCGATGGAAAACCCCACCCCCTTCAGGGCAACATGTCGTGACGGACGAATAAGTAATGAAGTTGTCTTCTGCCGGCCGTCGGAGGCACTTGTGCTTCTCGTCCATCGGCATCGATTTACGATTGATACACGAAATGAGTTATAATTCAATAAAATTGAGGGATGCACTTATAATATGATTTTAAACGAACGCCTTTGGGAAACCGTATTTCATGCTCATTTGATATCGTTTTTACCGGGACAGAAAGGGAACGTTTTAAACACGTAACGCTTCCAGGGAAGCAGCGTTCAAGTGTATCGAATTTATTGGATCGACTGTGCTCCAGGGAAGTGGATTTGTTTTTGCACCAAGCTGTAAAGCTCGAATATCCAGTGGGTGGTATTGATGTGTGTTAAAAAAAACCATGAAACGAATGAGCCGAAGCAAATTTATAGGAAAACACAGTATTTCAGTTTTTTTCTGTTTTTTCCCACCCCAGCGCCCCCCGGTATGGTACCAATTTTTAGTTTTTTTTGCTAAGTGGCTTTTTATAGCGAGTCCAACTTATTTTTGTTTTTGGTTTTTTTCCCCATCGACCGCCCGGGTTTGGCATTCCATGTGGGTCTGTGGGCGAACTCGCGTTTGTATGTGTGCGCTATCGTGCTGAAATGGCATTTTAATTGAGTAGAATTTAATTCGATCGATTTGCGTCTGGAAACACACCCCGCTCCTCTTACAGTTTCTGACATGCCGGGGAGGGGAGGGAGGGTGCGTGTGGAGCGAGGGGTTATTTCGACACAGCTCTATTCGGCTCGACTGCTTCGATAGGTCTCCCTGGATAAGGTGTAATGGAAAAAGGTAGTTTATTTTTTAAATAAAAAAAAACATCACTGGGACGAAACATTTGAAGCTAAAATGAATTAGATAGGGTATAGGTTTGTTTTTTTTAAGTTAAAATGGAATGGATTGTTATACTTTCAAAGTACTCAGGTTAACTTACCTTAACTTCAAGCAGGATCTGTCACACGCAATAAGAAAATATTTATCATTAAACTTAATTTTATCATAGATCAAAATTCTTTAAATGTTCTTTAAAAAACATACAAATTTCATCGGAAACCGTTCCAATAATCTTAAAAAAGCCTTTCTGATTGAGTTTTTCTATGTTTTTGCTATACAAAATTCTATTTTTGCACGCAATTTACAGCGATCTAGTACAAGACTGAAGAAACTTGAACTATTCGATTTCTGATTATGTAATCGCCGTCGATTTACCGTCGATTTATGTGATTTAGATGCTATTCGATGCACGAACAATGATGATTCAATCGATCAATGGATTTATTGGCACTCGAGGCACCCATCAATCAATCCGGTAAACGTTAACCACAATCAGCAAATCGATGTATAATATGAGATCATCATACACCGGTAATAACACTCGCCTAGTGTGATCCTCTTTAAAGCAGCAATCCCAAACTGCTCGCTGCCGGTGGCCAAATCAGGCTGGCTGCTGTTTGCCCGCGAGTGCGTGACAACTGGGCGGTTTTCCCACCCCATTGTTTGCTTTCTCAACGCTAACATAAATCGCGAATTTGTTAGGATGCTCAAAAAAAAAAAGATGCCTACTTTGTGCGCACAGTTTCATGAATGAAAACAGGATTTGAATGTTTATCTTTCAAGTTGGAGATAAATTGGACACAAAAAAGTGGTCTCTTTGTGCTTCCCCCTTCCGCTGCTTTCCCCGGTTCACCTGCTAACCAGCTCGTCAGGCTCACCGGTCTTGCTCTCGGTGTGAACTATTCCCTACATCTGCGAGTGTGTGCGTGTGTGGAGTGAATGTGGGGGATTTTTTTTAGCTTTATGCGAACAGTGTTACTTCGCAATCGACCACACCGACGTGTCATTTATAGCGTGTTCGATGCTGAGCGCTGTTGTGTTGCCTGACTCTTTTACACGCTCTTTTATTTTTTTTGGACGGTGCCTTTGCTTCGCCTTTAAGTTTCTTGTTTTTGTTTTTCCACCCGCCGGAACGAACTTTTCCGCGCGAACCAATATTCCGCGCCGAGTGTCTCTAATTTGTCGTGTAAACATTGGACCGTTTTGCCGGGGGTTGAAGGAAGAGACCGACGATAGAAAAAAAAAACCAACTCAACCCCAGCGTTTTACAATTCGTTGCTTCCTTCTTGGCGGTTGGGTTGTTTTTTTTTTTTGGGTTGCTTGCATTTAACACAATCTTCAGCCCCTGGGCCGAGCGGGCGGGGCAAGGTTGTGCGCCAATATTTGCGGCCAATTTAGCGTCTGGTTGCGGGGTTTGATTTCGAGAAGCGCTCGCCGGGGGTAGATCGGGACCATCGGGAGTTTTTTTTTTTGTTATTTTAATAGCTATTCTTGTCTTACGGAGTGTGCTATATGGGATTCGTTTTGATTTATTTGATGCTAAAAATAACGATAATTTTTTTCCTCTTCCCTCCCATAAAGCTTAAAGTCATTTGAAATAATTTTTTTCTAAAATTCAACCAAAAATCCAAAAACTCATCTTTGAATTTCCCATCAACCCGTCGCCTTCCCGGGCATCCTTAGCTGCTGCTGCTGCTGCTCCACGTGAGCATCAAACGAGTTTGTGTTGACACCTCTTTCACCTCCCTTTCACCACCGGTTGAGACCTCTCAAGGTTGCCCTTGCTTGCCCCGTTGCGACCTGTTGCTGAGGTCATGCTGTGGAATTCGGCCATATTTGAGCATGGTTTTGTATGCGATGGTGGTGATCCTCTCCTCCTTCCCCATTCCCCGCCCTCTCCCCTCCCATCATCGACCCATCCACCTGCCAGTCCGGTTCGGTGGTGCGATGCTTCTTCATTGCTTTCGAATTCCAACGCCGCTTCCTTCTTCGTCACCACCGCCCGAACGCTTGTCAGACGTGACTGTGTGTCTGTTGTTGTGTTTGCAGTTATTATCACGTCATGAGTGTGCCGCGGAATGATGGAACCCAAACCCCCTCCCCCACCGCATCATGGTGACTTGTGATGCTAATTTTGCTCGCCCATAAAGTAACACCTTTCGTATGGAATTATGATACACATTTTGGAGGCTGAATGAAAGATGCGTAATAAAAATATTATATTCAACAATCTATTTTCAGCAATTTTTTTTTTATTTTACCCTTTTTTTTAGACAAAAATCGCCAAAAAAAGCGGGTCGAAAATTTATGAAAAATTTGTTTACACATCGAGGATCGATTCCATCACGCGATCATTTTTCACCCCGATTTTTGACCGGGCGATGATGTATGGCTCCTTTTGCGAGCTGTTTATCCCACTCAAGTCCAAACACCGACCGAACTCCCGGTTTGCTGCCCGAGAGGACGATCGTTTTGCTCGTGGTTTTTCGCGCCGGAATGCGGCAGAAGTGATGAGCTGTTTATTTAAGAGGTGGGTGGGTGAACCGTTTCCTCGGGATCCATAAAGCCGGCGCTGACCGGCGGTTGGTGGGGAAAACGTATTCAACAGCCACGCGTGGTTGTTTATCGCGATGGCAGCGAAACGGCGTCTCGTTAAAATATCAATTCCCCTTGAAAAATCAAATCAATCTCATCCGGGGTGGGAAAAAGGGCGGGCACACTTTGGTGACTTTCTGTGTGAAGTTGTGTTTTTTTTTCAGTTTTGCGTGATCAATATCTCGGAAGCAGTCAACGAGTGGGTGGGTAGGAGGAGGGGGGAGGGGTTGAAGAGAAAAGGGGTGTGATAAGATAAGCGAGGTCGAGTTGTTCACGCTTCATTACGAGCTGTACGGAACGAACCTTCGAGCAGCAGCCTGAACGCGTGAACTGTATTTCTTTATCTTATCAGCTCGAAGTTGAGGAAGGTGGGTGGGGTGGTGCCGTACCATTTATCATGCTCCATGCGACACGCCGGCACCTGTTGTGATGGCTCTCGAAGTTCGTTGTTTTGTCGCTGTTTTGGATGGCAGATGGCAGTAATGAGGTTTGTGGTGGCGGCGGAGCCGTTCGTGACTGAAGCGAAATAAGTGACTGCGATGGAAGTTAATAACGCTTACTGTAGGGGAAATGGGGAAGGGGAAAGGAGAGAGAGGAAGCTGCAAAAAGTCAATTATAATTGGAAGATGTTCACACTGCTGCGACACGACGCAAAAAAGGGACGTTACCTCACGTGGGCCAGCTTGAAGGTGTCAATTTCTAATTAGCTTCCCATGCGATAATGCAATCTCGCATCTCTCGGCGTTCGCGTAGAAATCTTCAGCAGAGGTGTGAAAAATAGTTAAACATGATTGAGTTATCGGATGTGTGTGATTCGTGTTTCATAATCCTATCCTCGGTGTTGGTAGCAATGATCTAATCGTTTATGAAAATGGACCACACAAACATGCAGCATTTAGACACATTTTGACTGCCTTTTTTTGTTACTTTTGTTAGTCATTTTACTTACAATAATAGCGCTTCTAAAGAGCAATCTTTACCGTGTTTATTTTATCCGCAACCGGTCGAACCGGCCACGGTGGGTGCTTTGTTTATCGAACAAATTAGAACACGACCTTCCCGTCGTTCTCCCCGGGCCGGAAAGCACTTAAGTCGCGCTGAAGCAAACACCAAATGGTGGGCTAGGTATATTTCGAGGCGGTCGTGATCAATGTCAAGGTGTCTTGAAGAAAAACAAACAAAAATACGGCGGCGGGTGCGCACGTGTGTGTGTGTGTGTGTGTGGTGATCACAATTTTTTTATGGCACCATCCCACGGTTGTTCTTTTTCGTCGGGTGGTTTTTGAGGTACCGGAATTTTCTCATCCTCCTTTCGTTCCGGAAATCGAAAACCGGAAAGAGTGCCTTAAAACCGATGTGGCGCGCCGAGTGTGTGTATGAGACGTCTGAACGACCAAATGTACCGTAACTGGTTTGTTTCTATCTCTCGATGTGTGTTTCTTTTTTTCTTCTACTTTTGACTGTCTAATTCTTAGCCCATAAAAGTCCACCCAAAAAGTAAGGAAAAAACCAAGGCGAGCTATGAAAGAAAACATTAAAAAAAACAACCAAACCCGGCTGATGCAGTATTTTCTCTCCATTCTCCTCGGCCCATGTTCGCCCACCTGAGAGAAAGCATCCCATCGCCGACGGAAGTTATCGTTCACGGGAGGGCCTCGAAAAACCGTCGTACGTCGTCGCGCTATACTTAGAACGGGAACGTACGGCTTAGAGCGAACGCACGGAATGGAGTAGAAGCGTCTCGTTATTGACGCGTCTGCTCTGCTCTTGTTTGTTGCAGCCCATCGGTCCCGTTCGCGGGTGCATCTCACGGCGTGTTCAGTCGAGTATGACATCAGGCAGCTTCCAAATCCGTTCCCGCCGAAGCATCAGCAACCTAGACGCTTATGATTTTGGACCATTCGAGAGACAGAAAGACCAAATTTTTCGTCCCTCCCAGCTCCATCGATACGCGATTTCGAAATACAATTTCGTCTAGACTGATAAAGTTGATAATGGGTTGGCCCGCGAGACATCGACAACGGAAGGAACTGTCTGCACCACGGAAAGGAACCCAACTATTCAAGAGCGAGCAATCCAGCGAGAGGAACCAGCTTCCTTCCTGCCCTATTCCGGTCGACGTTGGAGCGGAAGCTTTTTTTTCCTCCGACCATTGCCAACGGCTGACCATCGCCACAAAAGGCACCGTCTAGCAGAACTAGTCATCGCTTTTATGCGAATCCAATGGAAGATCCAAAGGTTTTTTTTCTCTCCTTCCTGTGTGTGTGTCTGTGCGGTGCTTTTGTCGACTGATTGGGCTCCACGATACAGCTTTTTATTGCTTTATGGACCGGCGAGTAAAGTTGTCACCATCGATCAGCGATGAACACCTTTAGTAGTAGGCTCGAAATCTGTGATTTTCGTGATGTTTCGTGATCTTATTGCAGTTGGCTCGAACGCTACTGGGAAGCAGCTTGGTAAAGTAAAGTTTCCTATCAAATTATAAAACACTCAATCAACCTCCTACCCAAGTCACACTGCTCCTTGATGGATGGGTACGACATTATTGCCATCTTAGTCATCCAAGACGGCAGCAGCAGGTGTGCTTGGTGTGAGTCAAACCCTCGTCATCATCGTTTGCTGCGTCCGTTTACGAGCTTCCGGGGGTGGGGGGGGGGGGGGGGAGAGGGTGCAAATATGTTTCTTGGAATGATGCGATCATGACGGCCACCACAAAACCACCACCCCCATTCTCCTCTAGTTGATGACGCAAACGTTGGTGTATTCTGTGTTGACTTGGCCGCTCTTCTTCATCAGGCCCATTACGAAGTGCAATTTATACACACACACCCTCGACGTGGCGTGTGGGTTTGGCCTGCATTTTTTAAAAGCTGTAAGAGTGAGTAAAGTTTGCTCTGCACCAGAAGCGAACGAATAATGAATCCTCCCGCCCGCCTGTGTAGGGGGGGAAGGGTGCTGGGTGTTCCGGTTCCGTTTGGCAAACTTCCGGAAACTCTTGTCCGCAGAGGGAGCGGCATAATAATGCTCCGAGCAGGGACGGAAGGGCGGAATGAAGGGGAACCCATTATAAGGGCTGCTTTTAATAAGGAGTTCAAGGTAAGAAATGTGTGTGGGTGACTAAGATACTTAAGCAAAAAGAAAAAAAAGGTGTGTAATGTTGGACTGTGGGTACACCGTTTTTTTGTTTTCTTTCTCTGTTTCCCATTTTTTTTAACTCACCACGAAATCTGTGCCTCTTTCGTTGACCCGGGAGTCCGTCTCCTTATCGCGTTTCGTGATGGGGTTTTGTGTTCGTTGATCGTTTCTAATCGGGCACCAAGATAGGCCAAGAGAAACGTTGCCGGTGGATAAGCGAGAAAAGCTCGGTTTGATTACATCGACCCGGGTTGGGGTGTTGCGAGAAACGCCCGCTGGTGGCCACCGAGTTCTAGGAAATGTTTTCGTTTATCTCGTGCGTTCAGGGAACCTCCTCGGTGGGCGTGGGTTGTGGGCGATCTGGAGAGCAAGATTAGGGCATGCAATGGGCAGAAATCAGTGCCTGCAGATAGTGGTCTAAAAATGGACGAAAAGAAAAACCGTATTTCACTTTCGTTTATTTTTATTCGGCGGAAAAAATGGCACACGTGTGCTTCATTTCGCACGGTGATTTTCCTCTGTCGGTTCGAATTTATCGGATCGTAGGAAAATTGATACCAGCATCTCTGCGCCACGATTGCTGTGCTCATGATATCGTCGTGAAATCTTGTGTATGTTTTTTTTTCGGCGAGACAAGCAGTTCGTTTGCAGGTGCAACTGGCGAAATTCGTTGCCGCCGAAAGTGTGAGATTCGGCACTGGTTTGCACCGTCCAATATATGCCCCGGAGCCTGTTTCATTCCATATTGGAAATGGAAAACTTCACTTGCAATTGAATCTACGCCACTCGCAGAATCACATGAAAATGGGGTGGGGAATCGCAGAACGAAATTGCCGTAAATCTGCAGGGAAGGAAACGAACATTTCAGCTCAAATTCGAGATGAAACTGAGGCGGATGGCGAGATAAGCGCCACCCCCTCCAGAGGAAGTGTGTGTGCT
This sequence comes from Anopheles farauti, assembly GCA_000473445.2. NCBI lineage: Eukaryota > Metazoa > Arthropoda > Insecta > Diptera > Culicidae > Anopheles > Anopheles farauti. Next base: position 1,724,234 of record KI915057.1, on the reverse strand, counting down.
GCGTGGAGAGGGCACAGTTGGTGTTGAAAATAACATTAAGTGATTGATTCGGTGGAATACTTTTTCTTTTTTTTTTTTTTGGAGGTGAGGAACTTGGTGGAAAATCAACGAAAGTGTACCCGTGGTGGGAAAAGTGAATGCCAATCACATTGGTGGTGCTGTTTTGTTCTATTAAACCGGAAATAAACGAACTTTCGAGTCTTTCGCACATTGCTGTTTGCCGGGGTGTCGCCTAAAATGCCCAAAATTTCTCGGCGGGTATTGTCATCGAAGAAAACGGGTGATTCGAAATCTCTCACCCCGCACAAAGCAACGAAATTGAAAAGCGCACGGTGCATTTCCCAGCCGGAGCCACGCTGCTGCCCCTTTCAAATGTGTTAGGCGACGATCGAAACCCACCCGAAAGCGGTGGGATGAAATGAAATTTGGAATCGTTAAATCTTGCCCGGCGATTCATATGATTCCGGTGGGCGCTTGAGTAAGATAGGCCGGAAGCAAAAGATCACCGAAATTCGCACCGAGGAAAAGCATTTGTTTGGTTCCCCCTTTTGCCGCGCTTATGTTAGCCAAACGCGCTTTGTGACGGAAAAGTGGTGTAATGTTGTTTTTCTTTTCTGTTTTTTGGTTATTATTTCGCTGCACCAGGGAAAGTGCTGCCTGCTCGCGTGTGTAATGGCGTGTCACGAGGAATGATGTGATGAAGCTTGAGTTTTCCTGGTGCTCCATTACGGAATGGAGGTTTGCTGGTGGTCGCCGTTTTTCCCTTTCGTGTAGCCGTTAAATTTGTCGGTTGTGTCGGGTCGGGGGAGACAAATTTGTACACTCACAATTGTGGTCGGCTCGTGTCACCTGACGCTGAAGCAGAAGTGTGCAGCGTGAGTAACAGCGCTTTTCTTCGAGATGGGTACGAGATTTCAGCGCGGAAAACATTTACGGCAGTAAAACCCTCATTCGGGTTTGGATTATCTAAAGCCATTTCTTTTGGAGTGGTACCCTTAATTTTAGTGGCATCGAGACGACGAGCAGCTATTAGTCACAAAAATAGTTCAATCTCTAAGTGTGAAGTAATTTACACTTTCCGTTTACTGTTTCCAACATTGAAACAACACAAGAATAATTCCGTTTGGCATTCCGTTCTGGATGTTCAATCTGAATTTGGACCTAACTAAAGAGGGTTTAGTTATACACTTTTTCAGAGATTTTACTAATACTTTCTCAAATATATCGTTTATTTTTTAGTCCGGCTCATAGTTTTGATGGTTTCTTAAAAATATTAATTATTACTTTTTCATTATTTTTGAGGGTGTAATATTCTCTCAGTATGCTTGTCAAATATGCTTTCTTTCCCATATATTTCATAATCATATAATTTAATATTTTTGAGTTCATTTAAAACTATTTACATAATTTTGAACTAGAATGTTTTCATATTATCTCATTGTGTTTCGACGCTTTTTCATTTATATTTGAATCCTCTTCTTCTTCTTATTGGCTTCTTATTAAGTTATTTGAATGCGTCTCTCAAATTATCAACTTTGTTCGGAACAGTTTTGGTTTTTACAAGTTGGAGCCAGTTTATTTGGGTCGTTTTTGCTTCCTAAATTGATTTGAATTGTTTGGAACGGGTTGGAATCGTTTCAAACAATGTATTGCAATAAACACAAACAAAAATGTATACTATAAACTTTATTTTTTAAATTAATTTTTATCATAAGTAAGTTCCTTCTTTTTGTACATACATAATCGAAATAAATATTTTAATAAGCAAAGATTATGTCGAAACTTTCTGTGAATAAAAAAATCTTTTGTCCGGATCCATAAATATTTGGAAAAGGTTAAAAATCTTCGTGATATCTTATAAAACTTTGTCAACCATTCTCATATGTGTGTGATTCCCATCCGAAGCTGATGTCTATTTTAGGAATCGACAACTCTGTCAATGTCGGCTGAGAGAGAAACGTGGCTGCAGCTGAAATCTAACTCCCCGATAATATTACGTACACAAACGTCGGCTTCACGTTTGCTTCTCGGTGTTGTGCTCCAATTTCAGAACAGAGTTCGAATTGTCATCCTCCGGTTCGTGTCACCGAGAACCGGTTTCCGGACATCGGATCATCGGCCCAATCGGTATTGTTCACCCTTCCTGCCTGGGCATGACAACATTTTCGAATACACTGCCGATATTCTCTTCGTCCACGCCTCTACGTTTCCAGCTGTCGGTGCGTGAGAAAGGGAATAAAATTAGATCCGGCTCGTGTGGTGTAAGTCGTGTAGAAAGGTATGGTTCTAAATCCGCTACCCACACAGACGACACAGACACGGATAAACCTGAATGTGTGCTCAAACTGGTGGAGTTGGAACTTCCCGAGGCACCGAGGAAAACCATCAACCGTGAAGTCTTCATTTAAGCGGTCGGCCGGTGGCAGCAAGTAGGACTAATTTCATTAGCAATTTCGCTACCGCGTCTGGGAAGAAAAGTCTGGAATGGAAAACGGCGGGGCAACTAAGGTGATTGTAACGGTAGCGGTGGGCGGGAAGGTAACACCGCATTTCTGTCGTGATCTTCTTGTCGGTGCGATGTTTGCCAGACGTTTCACTTGATCGTTCGTTTATTTCGAGGTAATATTGTTGCCCTCCTGCCCGCGGAACAAATTGTTCATCCAAAGGTAAACATTCGTCCAGCAGAAGAAGCCAAACCCAAATTTAGGTTTCCGTGCCTCCGTTCCACCTATCAAAGTCTTTCATAATTTGATGTGAATGATATTCACTTACATGAGCGCCTTTGGAGCTGGTAACGTACAATCAGACGCAAATTTGCCGCGATATAAACAATGCTCGCATTTAATTCGGCTGCAAAATTTACCTTAACCAAGCGTCACGAGGTGGTAACGCTTTGGATATCGAGACGTAAAACAAGTCGTAAATTCTTTCTTCACGATTATTAGACACTTGTGTGTGAGGATTCGCTCTTGTTTGGTTTTCAATTTAGGTCAATCGAATTGTGCGCTGGTCGCTTGGCAAGAAAGACCAGTTACCAGTGCTGCTTCTTGTCTAACAAACCCGGCACAGTTTCGCACACGTAAAGAAGGCAATGATGCGCGACATGACCGCCTGTTGCAGGCGCACCCTACACATACAGCACGGACAAGTTTCGATCGCTTTTCCGCGTTAAACAAATAGCGATGCATTGGAACATAAAATCTTGCGCCTAAAGGAGGAGATGTTTGTGTGTACAAAATCGGCTGACATCGGTCGACGTAAGCGATGGCGAGAAGTGAGGGATATATGGGTCATTATCGGTCGTGAAGGATGACCAAACACACACTCGCACACACCTGTTGGCGGCGGCTTTCGCTCTCGTGCTGTGTGAAGCCCTTTTAGTTGCGAATAGTTAACGAAACAAAGGGTGGGTTAAAACGTGGTTTCGGGAAAGATAAGGCGCGGTAAAAGTATTCGGTTTAGTCGTAATCGTGTGTACACATTGGGTTGGTGGCTTAAAAGCAGCGGGAAGGTTGTTGTGTGTCTTGCTCTTGGGTCAGGTGTGAGTTTGGGGTCCCGTCGATGTTTCCAACGCGATACGAAGTTAGATAACACCTCGTTAGGCGGCCGAGGCAGCATACCGTCCATACCTTCCATCGAAGGCGAGCCTTGAGTGATATGTGGCCCTAGGTCGTTGAAGAATCGAATGTTTGGCGAGCAAGCGTTCGGCGTGACGCTGCAACTGTTGCTTTATCGTGCAGCATTAGATAAATAAGACTCCGTCGATGTGTCTGGTAGGAAAACGGGGGCTCTTAAGTCTCGCACGTCTTTATTATATCTTCGTGGGGAGGTTGTTTCGAAATTGGTTTTTTATTTTAGAATCTCCTCAAAAGACAAATTGCTCAAATAAAAAATCATCAAAAAATCCACCGTTTACTTGAGGAACGTTCGATTTTCTTCCCCAACACCTGCTGGAGCCTCTCCCTCGTCAGCGCCGGCGTGTGCCGTAACGCTTGCCATCCACCAAAACGCCTGGTGCACGATTCTCGTTTACCCGGTGTCCGATGCTGTCCGGGGCGTTATGAAATTTGACGAGACACGGGTACGAACGGGCTTTTGCGCACCGCACGGGGCTTAGGTGACGCGGTAAGGTTTGCACCCGTTTTTCCTGGTCTGGTCCTTCAAGCGTGCGTTTGCGCTCACCCGAATGCAATTAGCGTGCGGCTGATAAGTGGGTGAGTGGCGTTTTTTTTTCCGGGTGTTGAGGCCGATGGCAAATGGACGGTGTGTGGAGGACTACGAAGCGGCAAGATGCGCTCTTTTGGATGTTCTCTTTTTGATCTCCACTACAGCCCTGCGTATCCTTCCATTTTTTTCCACCTTCGAGGTGATAATTTCGCAGAGTTTACCTTTTTCTCTGCTGCCCTTCTTCCAATAACGCGCTAAACGAATCCAAGTGCGCTCGATTTCGAGAGGGAACCGTTTTCTGAAGCGTCCATTTTGAAACAGGGTAGCAGTCGCTGTCGGTGGAAAATTATATCATCAACGGCTGCGGTTTGAGATAATTTGTCGCAGTTTTTCCTTTCGATCGATTCATATTCAAACCCTCGTCTGAAACCGGTTGTGCTTTAATGCGTGTTGGTTTGTGCTGGTGGACAGGCATGAAGTTTTCCTTTCATCCATTAATTCGCTTGCAATCAGTGGCAGCAGAGAGTGGTGGAAAAATGATTTAAAAAAAAAACGCTTCAATATTTATGACACAAAATGCTAAACAAACATTCCTCTTCGGTGCCAAACGTATATCCAATAAAAGGAGAGTTGATCGGTTTGAGCATCAAATTAAAAGCGGTAGAGCCATAAAGGCAGCTCAATTATTTGACTTTTGAGGCTAGCTTTTGCGGAGTGTTTTATGGCTTTATCAGGCGCTAATGATTGACTTTTTAAATATATTTTTGTTTCATATTGAAATGGTTGCTACATTTTCAAGTAAGCCGCCCCCAGCGTGCTCTAATTATCAATTGTTCTCTTTGGACTTTGGGCTCGTTTTCGGTGGGCTCGAATCTACCGCTTTTCAGCAATTTAACACCGCCAACCGGCCGGGCCGAGCGTTTAGCATTAATTTTCGATAATTGTACGAACAGACCGATCCGTTGCCGCTCATCACGCTTGAGAAGCTGAGAAAGTGAGTTCAAGGTGCGAGCTCTCGCGGTGGTGGTGGAGTACGTCACAGCCGCCCACAACCTCCACGACCTCCCATCGCCCGTGGATCTATTTTTTCCGCGGCAGGGAAAAATACTTACCACCTCCATGGTTCGCAAGCCCCCAACCCGTTCGAGTGTGCATTATTAGGATTGTTCTCTGGTGGGCGCACGGGGCCGCACAGTTGATTGGAATCCATCCATCGCGCGAGGCAGAGGCAAACGAAATGCAGTCAAGTGCACTATTGTGTTCCCCCGGTTTAGGGATGGTGGGAAGATGTGGAGCTGGGTGGGAGGGGAGGGTGATGAGCGCAAATATTGAAGACAGGTTAGAGCAGCCGTTTTGTTGTTGATGCATGAGAGACTCGTTCATGACCTCTATATTTCTGTTTTCTTCTCTATCTCTCTTCCTCGTGAAGAGCACCGTACATCGTACAATCGGATGGGAAAGGGAGCAAATCGAGGGTGAATGCTATTTTTTTTCCATTTGCCATGATCATTAGGTCATACGAACGCCCGCCAGCGTTAGTCAGCGTTAGTCGTATTTGTTCACACACGAGCAATCAATTACTATTGATTTTGCCTGCCCCCCCAGTTTGTTTTGTGTGGTTTGGTAGTTTCAATAATGCACAATTTAATAAATAAAGTCATTTTTCTGCTGGTGGTAGTTGGCGAAAAAAAAAAACGATAAAATGAAGCAAAGAATTATAAATGAAACGGAAATCGATCCCCCTTCTTCTCTCTCCCTTTTGCCGTAAGCTTTTTCGAGCGTTAATCCGGTGTGCGCTATTGGATCGTAAAGTCGCTGAAACGGAAACCAATTTGTGTTTTTGCAACGGACGCAGAACGCGCTGTGCGGTTTTAAATAAAAAATTTAGGAAAGCCACTCACTCCTCCCCCTCTCCCCCCCCAAATCCCTTCTCATCTATTGTGCCTGCAAAAATCAGTCGACCAGCGCTAGAAAAGCGAAAGGAACAGTGGCGGTCGGCGGCCGCCGTCTCAGTCGCGTGATGTGATTGACGATGATGATAAGGCGGATCCAGATCGAGAGCAGTGCAACCAAAACCCACCCGAGAAGCAAATTGGCCACGGCGTGTCTGTTCGACACGCGGATACGCTAAAATAAGAATCCAAAGTATGGAGGAGCGTTTTTTTTAAGTGTTTTTGTGTGTGTGTGTTTGCTTCGGGGTAAAGACATTTTTATTATTATTTCGGCGACTGCATTTGCAGAAATGCACGTACGATTTTGACACACAGACACACCTGCCGGGGTGGATACGTGGAGAAATGTGCATGCATTTGAAATGACAATAACCGTGTTGGTATTTATTTGCATCAATATTTTACCCCAATGGGTGGAGAAAAGAAATTGTAAACAAATTTCAAATAGAAAAAAAACCGTTTCAAATTTTAGGGAATTTTATCTGCATTCAACAAAACATTTTCGTTATATTTTCTGTTTTTAAAAATGGTAAATAAATTCGTAAATTTGCATTTGAAACCTAAAAATTGGAGATCTCTACGGCGCTTTTTCGCTACCTCAATCCACCCCACATCCACCCACACCCACCCGGTGGCAACACCCATTAGGCGGCGCCTTACGGTGGAGCAAAAATTATTGGAGCGATCATATTGTATTATCGATCAAAACATCCTTTTGGCACACGATCGTCTGGGCGGTAAAATTGGCATACGGCGTTCGCATGACGGATGACGGGGGGCGGGATACGTGTTGTGTGGTGTGTTGGAGGACACCGACTGCCACCCCTTCCATCCCCTTCCATCCCCCCGCCCCCCCTGGCGACCATCGTGTTTAGATAGAAAGTCAATCATTAGCAATCATTGCGCGCCACTGAAAGGAAAGTAAATACCACTCGGTGGTGTGTGGAGCGGGTTTTTTCCCTCCTCCCCCGCTCCCAATTCCCTCCCAGTTTCTTGCTTCGCACCGATTTGGCGTGCCGCTCCTCGCCGATAAAAAGCCATTGCCGCCGCTCCCGATATCGATGCGAGCACGTGCTCGCGCGTTGCTGCGGGATAAAAGTTGATCGTACCCGATTGATGCTGTGCCGCGTAGGGTGATACTGGAGATCATTCGCGCTGTCGGGCACGTTTCCAGCTTTGGGTAGTCGGATGTAATTCGAGCTACGACGCGTCGCCGCAATATCGGTCGGTAGATGCCCCCGGCGAGCAACGATAAAGTGAAGGAAATGTGTACTTTCCATTCCAATCGGTCCAATCTGCCGTTCGGATGTGTGCGCATGTGGCAGAAGACTTGGGGTGTTTGTGTGTGGCTGCGCTTTCCTTGCACGCGTGATTTATGCCACTTCCATCATCGGCTGGAGAGTGAGAGTGAGGTGATGATGATCTCGGGCATCCAATTTCTTGGCGGTACGGTGCAACAACACCCCGTGCACCGTGCATTACTATGTACGAAAGCTGCGCGAATTTGTTGCATGTGTGATGGGTTTGAAAACTTGAGCTGCGTGCTTCAGAAGCGTTTACAGCGGGCTCTGCTGTTGTGCTATCTCTCTGGCCTGTGGTGGCAGGTGTGTCTTTGTTGAATCCATTGCGAGCGCGATTACACCAGCCGTGAATGGAGTTGGTGAGAGTGGGCGAAGGGAGGGGGAGGAGGGGGAAGGGGATGGGTTATGTTTTCGTAAATACATACATTTTTCATCACCATGCGTTAAGTGTACGATGCGTGATACTTTACAACTGTTTCGGGTGATACCACCGAGATAGCGTTTGGAAAAAAAAAAAACTAGTTGAATATTGTGTTTCAATTATTCGTTTGAAATGTGTCATGTCCCAGGCCGATTCGGATCGATTCCAAGAGGTGATTCGAATCTGTTTTGATGATAAAATTATTTTGCTGTTGAGATGCGATGATTGCAAAGATATGAGCCTTTTTGCCTTATCTTTCGTCAAACGATTCGTTATGGAATGATTCATTTAACTGTCCACTCTTTTTTGACATCACGAATCATAAGAATTGCTCGACTCCTGTGAGAGAGCGATCTCGATTTTGTTTTTTGTTGAGTAAAATATAAAATTGTTGAGTAAAACTTTTTTTTATCGCGACTCTTTTCAGCAAAGTAAGACTATTTTAGGTCTCTTTTTGTTTTTGATAAAAATGATTTTAAAGAATTAGAAGAATTTGAGTCATTTCCTGCGTGATTCAGTGAGAGAAATCAGTGAAATAGTATTTTTTCTTTTTCCAATCTTGGTCGACTCTTTTGGCAGAACAATTTCGATACAACTCTGTTGCCAAAAATACAAGTTCGATACAACTCTGTTGTTTTATTTTTAAATATTAAAAATCTTTATGACGAAAAAGATTCAACAGAATTACAGATTCAAAAGAACCCTGAAAATCGATCTTTTGTTTGGAGTGAATCAATGACTCAACAGCTCTTTTAGAAGATATTTGACATTGAAGTATCTAACTAGTCTTCAAAAAAAAGGGAAGCTGTTTTTTCCTACTAATTTTAACTTGTCTTTATTCAACTTCCTCACCGGATGTGATCAAAATGTTACAAATTGGTTTTACTGCACCTTTTTCTTTTTTGTTTTTTTTTGTTTTGGTGCTAATATATGATACCTTCTCAAACGCTGCGTGACGGATGGTTTGCATTTATGTCCCTTTCCCGCTCTCCTGGGACCATTAATAACCTATCAAACGCGCTGTTAGTCACGCAAGACGGTCGGGCCGGTCGGGGTTGGGACGTTTTCGGGAATGATGGGTTTTAAATTTGGTCATAAAACAATTTAACCCACACCACCCCAACGTTGATCGCTTTGCGTGTGTGTGTTGTGTGCATTCCAGGGGAGTTGAAGCTCTGCTAAACCTTTAAACGGAAGCGTGTAATTTTTTGGGACCTCTCCAGGCCGTACATTCGCCGGTCGCACGCCACCGCCACCTCTCTGGGAGACGTCCAAAAGTTTGTGGCTCGACTCTCGATGCCGTCGTTGGGCTTGGAAGGGCTCGCACAGTTCGGTTTCTCCGGCAAGAAAATGTGAATGAGTGGTAGCAATGAATGGCCGATCTCTGGTCGGCCTCTTGTGGGGACCGCTTTTTTTTGCCTTCCCTATTTCGATCGGCGCAAACGGAGGTTCGCTTATCGCGGTTTGCGCGCACACACACACACACACATATTCAGCGTCCATTCGAATCGTAAAGTCGGGGACGTAAGGGTAAAAGCAACAAGCCCCCACCGCTACGGTATGTGTCTTGAAAGCACAAACAAACCTCCACTCCTCCCGCCTCGCCGTTGTTGCCGCGTAAATAGGAAAAAAAGCAGCGACCCGCTTGAGACTCTACCCCGTTTCGCCCGTTTTGGGTTTGGAATTTGTTGCGAGTGGCTCAAGCGCAGGTTTAGGCGAGCGGGGCAGGTTGCCTTCGAGCCTTTTCTTTCGCTTTGTCCTACACCCAGGGCGTTGTGTGGTTAGTTGTGCCCTTTGGGAAGAAGGGGGTTGGCTCGCAGGAACCTGTATGTTTCCTCTGTGTGTGTGTGTGTTGTCTAATTTGAATGTCGCTTGCAAATGAGCGAAGTAGACCACCCTTGAAGCGGCTGCTGTTGTGACCTTCCCTCTTGACTTTCTCCAATCCTTCGGGCGACTCGATAATGGGATATGGTAGCCACAGTGGGAAGTCAGTCAGTTGTTTTTGTTTTTTATTTGTTTCTCTCTCTCCTCTCATCTCCCCCCCCCCCGGCTTTTGTGCGCACCGTGGATTGTGGCCACATTTTCACCTGATTTAATTCTGTTTTTTTTTTGTTACTTCTTACGCATCTCGTGCGCTTCCGGCGGATTTGATTGGTATCGAACGCACACAGCAGACCACTGGGGGCAAATCACGCATGTACCGCCGGCGCGCGTGAATGTTGGAGTTTGCTCCGATATTTTCCCTTTCCAATCTAATTCACTTTCCGTTGCTGTCAGTCCGTCGTCCGGGGCAGTAGCGAGGGAGCGAACATGGAAACAAAAAAGAGAAAAGTTCCGTTCGTTCGTTAGCCTGTTACGCATTATTGGCGTATTGGAATTTCATTTCATAGAAATTAATTTCATCTCCCTCCCCCAGCAGCCTCTGGCGACGGTGGTGGCGTATTGGGTGGGAGGTATTCCGCGGCCGGCTCTACGCTCCACAAGGGCCGTTTTAAGAAGCTAACAGTATCAATCGCCCTCCAAAACACCGTTTGTTGGATTGTTCTTGCAAGGCGGGAAAGATGGCTGATTTTGGCTGGTTTTTTGCTTCCCACTCGTACCAAGAACTAACTAAAAAACGATTAAAAAAAATGTAAAGAAATACAACATTTTTTCTAGTAACATCCCGAAAATGAATCCCGCAAAGTTAGTCCCACAACATCTGAATAACTTCACAAAAGACACGATTGATTGTAGGAAGTACCAGTCAGCACTCACTCCCCAAAATGCAGACAAAGTGCTCTTTAATATGTAACACCCTGGAGGGGGTGGTGGGCGTGTGAGGTAACACCGATTCCGACTCGAAAGCCTCCACACTGCCGAAGTTCATGGTGTTAATCTAAATTGACCATCTAGTGTAACCATTAAGAGATATGGCGATGAGAGCCGCTGAGGTCAACTCTCACCACTGGCGAGGCTGATGAGAGTAGCATCACCAACGTCCCCAACGTCCGGGAGCGCATTAACGACCTTAAACGACGATCCATTTCCCAAAAAAAGAGATACCTAAATTAGCAGCTGCTCCGTTGGACTTGGATGAATTTCTTGGAATTTTAGGGCCACACCGTTGTTACCTCCCCCGTTTTAGACGTTATGTAACCGTTCGTTGTCTTTCTTGGCGTTTATTTAATGAACATTCTTGGAAGGTACGGGGAAGGGATCCGTCATCATGAATGAATGGGGATCTTTCCGTTTTTTCTCCTGTTTATTGCATGGATCGATATGATGAAGATCGGTATCCTTGAAGAGAAGAGGAGGGACCGTTTTGAAATCAGCATCATCTTTGACCGCCCGTTTTTGCCGCGATCGCTAGACGCTCAAGTCGTGACTTGCCTTTCGGAAGATGCAGCGAAGATGACACCTGTAGATGCAGCCGCACTTTTGACCTCTCCTTGAGCAATGTACACACTCTGCTGCGGCTGCTGCTGCTGGGCCTGGCTACGGTTTCGTGTGCTAAGATTGTGTACACACCATTCACGCTGAAGTAGCAGTAGAAACACGCCACAAAAGCACCGTCATCTTGTATTTCTCTTACACCGCCGTGTAGATGTGTGTGCTGCTCCGTAGACTCTATCGATTACGTAAGGAGATACCTCGCTACGCAGGCGAGCCGAGATTGGAACCGATCGTTTTCAACCGTATCGTGTATCGCATTACCGGTCACTGGCATGGGAGGGTACAGTCAACCCTCCCACCCTCCCCCTCGGCCATCATCACACACACACACTCACAGACAGAGACACCAACCTGTCGCCTACAAAGTGGTGTGAGCGTAAAGCGTTTTGCAATGTGCAATGGGTAACAACTTTATCCGCCAACAGCAGCCGGCAGCTTTGGAAATGTATCAGATTGTAAAGTGTAAAGGCTTCGGGTGGTGGTTCTATTCTATCGGTGACGGTTGGCCAGGGATTGCTGGGAGAAAGGGGGACCGGATAGGTGTTGGAATGTCTCATGTGACTCTTAGCATAGCACCGTTTTCTGCTGGAGGTGGAGCAGTACGCTCTTTTGGTGAGGCATCAATTGAATAATTGAAGATCTTGAAACGTACACGACACAACCGAGCTAGGGTGATGTGTCTAGACGTGTAGAAGAAACGAAAGCCATCTTGGTCTTGTAATTATCAGCTCAAATTAGTCTGGAATCTAACCTAACATATTTAGGCTACTTCGAAACGAGGGGTTTGTTTTTAGAAGATCAAACGAGCATAGCCAAGCTTTCAACACCCAATTGTCAACGCTTCTAATGCCCTCCCAGCATGTAACCACGCATAATTGTGCACTATATTTACACCCGGTTAGTGGCAGCACCACTTCCGAGCGCCAGCATCTCTTCACTCTCTTAAGATAAGAAGAAGTCACACAGCGGAGGCACACTTTTCGCCGCATAAATTGGGAAAACTGCCTTCCCCATCCATGTGTGCAGTTTCCCGTTCTCGCGTGCTGCGTAAAATGCAGCGGCCGCGCCTCCCTTTCGTGTGTGTGTGTGTGTGCGTTAATTTAACGCCAATCAATTGTGTTTTTCTTTTCGGTTCCCGCAAACTTTAGCTACTTTTTGCTCGCAAGAAAACAGGGTTGCCCCGGCACGGGCGCGAATTGGGTTTCACAGTTTTATTAGCACGAATAATGCGCATTGTGTGTGTATGTGAAGACGGGGGGGTGGGGGGGGGGGTTGAAAAAGTTGGTGCTTTGGGGGTGGTGAGAATTTAGTGGATTAATTGGTTTCGGGTGTGTGCCGTGCTGTTTTTAGCCGAATGTTTGACGTGGGGCGGAACCTCGATTAGCGATTTAACGAAGTATAATTTTGTTTGTGTTTTTTAAAGACTTTTCTTTTGTTTTGAGACGCACCGCCACATGTGAAAAAAATATCGTCCAAAAGTGCTTTAGTGTTTGGAATACTTTTTTTTGTTAACAGCAAAAATTACAAATCCACTTTTTTTCCTGTGTTGTTGAACAAACTTTCACTGTTGATTGTTGTTTCGGTTGAATTTTATTTTGCTCTGTTTTCTGTGCGGCGTCATCACTCATAATTAGTACTATTTATTACCGGGGTAAACAAATACTGCGAGGCAACGCTTTCGGAATCGTTCGCGGCGAACGCCTTTTTACACGAACCCGATGGTCGATGGTTTGTTTACATTTTTGGGGAAATTCAGAGCGCTTCTTCATGCTTGAATTTTATCAGCAACACATAAAGATAAATTATGATCGTACGGCCGAAATCACTGTGACTAATATGGGTTTTCTTTCGCTCTCTTTCTCTCCTTTCTCTTCATCCAGCCCGAACGAGTCTTCGCAATAGCAACACGACAGAGTTCTTCGATCGTCATTGGCCTTGTGTGGATGATTTATAGAAACCCATTATCATCGGTAACACCACACGGACGCACGATTGTTTGTGGTAACCACCCACCCCAATCGGGGCCGGCCGGTTTTAAAGGGATACTCCCTTTAAAGTAGCAGCCTCTTTCGTCCACCAGTGCGTGTGTGTGTGTGGTACTGAAAATGGCCCCCGGAGAGAATGTGACCGAGGAAGCTGACCCGATCTTCAACGACTGCAACGACGCCACCACCGCTGCAACCCTGAGTCATTGCGATAACGTTTACTGGCCGGTTGGAGCAGTAGCAGCAGTAGCAGCACCAGGAGGTCGCTTGAGTAATTATGGTCATCTTGAGCATCATCGCCACTGCAGCAGCACGAAAGCCCGCACTGCACCCGCATTCTCTTCCTCCTGGAGCGATTCGATCGTCGCAGCTCCGTCATCATCTCGCCCGTCGTGGCCCATGGTGATAAGCGCGAAGGGTTCGTCAAGCAGCTTCACGCCAAGCGCGCACGAAGCGCGTGAAGAAGCCTGAACACCGACAGGCTCGGACGGATGGTTGGTTGTGTCAAACAAAAATCGTGATAATGTGTGATTAGAGTCCAATATTTGCTCAACAAGAGACTGGTTTTTTTTGTCGATCAAAGTGAGACAAAACTGCTGTAGTGAGAGACTTCTACGAATTAAAAAAAAAAAACGAAAGGAAAAACGCAATACTCGGAAGGTATTTTTGCATAGGAAGAAGTGTCTTCCAAAAGGCCGACGTACGCGGAGTAGCGATAAGACACTGGGGGGAGGATATTAGGTGTTATCCGAGCGGAGAGTGTATAAGATAAGCTGGGCACCACCGGTGGCTTCATTGTGTGCGTGTGTGTGTGGGTAAAAATTAAGTGCGAATACCAGTTGCGGTTTCTTTTTTGTTTTTGCGTCGCGTGAATCGGTGGAAAATCATATCCGCAAAAATGTCGTTCCTAAACAATTTGAAAAAGGTGTTCCACCTCGGCAGCGGCGAGGCGAAGAAGAAGCGCATCTTCAACAACATCCGCATGGACACGGATCCGGCCGACTTCTGGGACATGATCGGCGAGCTCGGCGACGGTGCGTTCGGCAAGGTGTACAAGGCGCAGAGCAAGGAAACGCGCCAGCTGGCCGCGGCCAAGATGTGCACGCTGGAGGACGAGGAGAACCTGAGCGACCACATGGTGGAGATCGACATCCTGTCCGAGATCAAGCATCCGAACATCGTCGGGCTGTACGAGGCTTTCTCGATCGACGACAAGCTGTGGGTGAGTGTTTGCGGTTTGCGGCTGTGGATAAACGCAACGAGAGAGAGAGAGAGAGGAAGGTGGGATCGGTGGAAGACCGATCAAGATGCGCATCGCTGCGTGCCTCCCGCGGAACCGTTACTGACGGTTCTCATGTTTTGAATACTTGCACGACACTATCCACGCATTTCCATCCACGCGAAAATGGCTACAGTTGCAGCCTAGCTAATGAGCGCACAGAGGAGGCTCATGTTTGATTTGCTCACCCTTGGAAAAGAGTGTGTTTTTTTTTTTGGTTTCGTTCATTCATAACCATTGGAATCTCTCTGCTGAGCGGGAGAGAACTGGACGGCAATTGGGTCGGAAACGATCGTCCGGTCCGTTCGGGACCAACAGCGAAGTTCGCGTTCTGCATGGTTTGCGAACATTTTGCGTTCCTCGCATTGAATAACGTGTTTCTATTGCTCTCGCCTTTGCTTCCAGATGCTGATAGAATATTGTGATGGTGGTGCCTTAGATAGTATTATGGTGGAGCTGGAGAAACCGCTGACCGAGGCGCAGATCGCTTACGTGTGCAAGCACATGTGCGCCGGACTGAACCATTTACACAAGAACAAGGTGATACACCGCGACTTGAAGGCCGGCAACGTGCTGCTGACGATGGACGGTGGCGTGAAGCTGGGTAAGTGTTCGATTGGGGGTAGATGTGGACGCACGTAGTGGGTGTCTACTAACGATTGGTCTCGTATTTTGCAGCGGATTTCGGCGTCTCGGCCAAGAACAAGCACACGATGCAGAAGCACGACACGTTCATCGGCACGCCGTACTGGATGGCACCGGAGCTGGTGCTGTGCGAAACGTTCCGGGACAACCCGTACGACTTCAAGGTCGACATCTGGTCGCTCGGCATCACACTGATCGAGTTCGCGCAGATGGAACCACCGAACAGCGAGATGTCCCCGATGCGGGTGCTGCTCAAGATACAGAAAAGCGAACCACCGAAGCTGGACCAACCGTCCAAGTGGTCGGCACACTTTAACGACTTTCTTGCGCGCGCCCTGGTGAAGGTAGGTGTGGCGGTGGTGGATTAGCGCCCGCCCGCTCGCCCGTCGGTAGTTGACATTAAACATTAACTCCTTTCATTTTTTTCATCTCATTCATATAAACAAAAACAAAAAACAGGATCCACAGCAGAGGCCGTCGACGGAGGTGCTGATGGGGCTGCCGTTCATTAGCGGTAATCTGGACTCGAAACCCATCAAGGACCTGCTGCTCGAGTACAAGGCGGACGTCGTCGAGGAGGAGCTGGTAGATGAAGAGGCAGAGGTGCGTATACTCGAGCTCGTTCGACGCTATTGCTACCGTGATTAAGATGGAAGAATCATTCGCATTCTGTCTCCCGTTTAACTTCGTACCGAGTCTTAGTAAACCACTAACCTGCCACTCTCTCATCTATCTCTCTGTTCACTCTTTTTCCTTCCCATTCTCGTTCTCTTTCAAACCGCGCACGCTGCAAAACAAAATCGTAAACAATCTACTAACATCCTAACCATCATCCAAAACGTTCGTTCTCGCAAATGCTTCGCCCAACAAAACAACACATGCAACACATCTTCTTCTTCAAAAAAAAAACTCCATTAGAAAGCTAAACGGCAAGCGAAACGCAGATCGCTCTATCAGAGGGTTGGTAAGTTTTGTCAGACTAGAGTGTTTTTGCCAGCGGCCGTGACCAGAGGCAGCAGCCCGAAAACTGGCGAGCACCCCTTTCTATACCTCCCCCCCACCCCTTTCGAATGCGCGTGAAGTTTCGTGTGTGATTGTAGTTGTATTTCGTGTAAGCCTCCTCGTCTCGCCGGGTGGTGGGGGTGGCCGACTGGTCTTGTTGGCTTGAGTACCGATTTTCCTCTTGTAATCACTTTGTTCTAGACATTCGTACCCGTTACGAGAGAGAGGGATTGCTTATTCTTCGTTTAATTATCTTTTTTTTCAACATCTTGTTCGTGTTTTTTTAGTTTTGGTAGTTTCCTCCGAGCGTTTTATCCAAGCAATCTCTGTATATATATGTCTCTCTCTCTCTCTTTCTCCATCTCGTTGCTGATTCTGAAACGAAAATTGAAAAAAATCGGACTGTAGTGCGTAAACGTCTAGTCTGACAATAGTTCCTTAGTTAGTGTTCATGTTTTAACTAGCATTTTCTTAATAGCTGAATAATTCAACGCTTTCTTAAACTTTTTACCCTACGTTTGCATGTGTTGCGCTAGTAAGATCATTTAAATCAAAACAATCTTTAATTCAGTATTATTTCTAACATTTATAACATTTCTACCGTGTTCTTTATCGTTCCTTATCGTTGTTGTATGCATTTCATTGAATAATTTTAGCATAATTTTCATTTTTGGCATATCTTGCAGTAGTTTTTGTTAAGTCAATTGATTTACGGAACGAATTTGCCTAACTTTACTTTTACAACTTTTCGCTCGTCAGGAACCCCGCAATTCTGCTCTTCCGCTCGACTTGGATGATGATTCTTCGTCGCTGCAAAGTCAGGAAACTGATAAGCGTAAGTTTCGTACGTCTGTTTTACGTTCAACCCGTTGCGTTTTGCTTGCTTTTTATTAGTTTATTGTTTCGCTCACCTTTTTTTCGCAGTTCCCGATACACCAACGTCCCTATCGAAATCGTCCAGGGATTCGAAAGAATCTACACCCGTTCCTACCACCGAAGATGATTCCAGCAAAACGAAGACTAGCCCGACCGTACCGGCGGTCCCTGTGCCGGCAGCAGCGACCACACCGGACACAACACCGATCGCTGCAGTAGCAGCAACAGCAAACAAAGATACGAAACCGGAAGTGAAAAAGCCTCAATCAATGCCATCGCCCACCGTTCCAGTAGCAGCGGCGGCCCCATCGCCAATCCCCGAGAAAGCCCCATCACCACAAGCGACCATTACAACGTCCACTTCTTCATCGAACATCAGTGGCGGTGCGGTGAATGTGCCCACGCCGGTGCTACCGGTACCGAAGGAGGAAATCGTTGTCGAAGCTTTACCCTTACCCGAACCGGCCGGTAGCGGTGGCGAACAGAGGAAAGCGGTTGCGGCTGCTGCCGGAGGTTCGTCCGCCGCGACGGCGGTGAAGAAGGGACCGGCCCCTCCGCCACCGCAAACACCGACCTCACCTACGGCGAAGCTCGTCCCCGGTGGGGGACCGTTCGCGTCGACGAAGGATGTGGTCGTACCTCCAACCCCACCAGAGACACCGCAAACACCGCCGGAGGAAGGCAAGGTTTCGCTCGATCGGCCGGATGCTACCGCGCTAGCCGGTATCGGCGGAATACCGCCTCCCCCACCGGCACTGATGCGCATGGGCAGCAGCGGTGTGATCGAGGAGCTGCAAGCGAAGTCTCCGCGCAAGGAACATCCCGCCCCGACACCACCACCACCGTCGTCGTCGTCCGATAAGGAGAGCCCGAAAGCGATCGCACCCGGTACGCCACCGAAAGCGAACAATGTTGCCATTCCGAGGGATCCGGTGGACGCGGCCGGTCCTGATGAGGGTGTGAGAATGATTGCGACGAATTCGACACCCGCAGCGATACGCCACCATCATCCCCACCACCATGCCACGCTGATGAACAGTTCGTCGTCTTCCTCGACCACGTCGATCACGATCAACGACGCGACCTGCGTGCTGGCCGATCCATCAAACAGCTTGGCGAGCAATGTGGCCCAGGTGACGGTCGTCACGAGCCATCCGCCGGTGATAATCGACAATTCGATCCCGTCCGGCACGTCATCGTCCGCGTCGTCGACGAAATCGTTCGGTTCGTCGCAACAGCGCCGCTCGCGGGTTATATCGCCACCCGGCCCTGCCGGCCACGATGAGGTTATCATCGTCTCGAACGAGCTGAACAAAACGCATGTGAACGAATCGTCGACGGATGATGACTTCCAGTCGCTGGACAGCTTGGAGAACGTTTCACCTCGGCACCAGGCGCCGATGCGCACCCCGTCGCAGTTGGCAGCCGCCGGTGGGCGTGCGATCGTGCGGAAGCTGGACGAGAGCGAGGTGCTCATCGTTAGCTCGACCGGGTACGACGAGCGGCGCGAATCGCCGGTGCGCGATGTGGACGGCTACGGTGGCGGTGGAGACGTCAGCAATTTGCTCAACAGCAGCAGCGCCAGTGGCAAACAGCTGCTGGACACTAGTCATGTATCGGTGGTGACGGTGGGCGAGGAGGAGATAAAGGTGAAGGACTCATCGCAGCACCATCCGCAGCTGATCAACAATCCCGCATCATCGCCGCCGCATCATTACCACCACGATTCCACCAGTGATCTGTCGAACGTGAGCTGCGGTCCGAGCGAATCGAGCGACGATGTGAAGGTGGACATTGTGGTGAGTGGTGGCGGCCGGCATCAGCAACAGCAGCAGCCCCAGCAGCAGCATAATCTTCCGCACCAGCAACAACGTTCACCATCCGGTTCGTCGATTTCGCTACCGAGCCAAACGGGACGGGGTGGCGTCATCAACGGTAACAGGTATAACGGTGGCACGGAACACTTTAACCAGAGCCGCGAGGATGTAAGCATCATCGTGAACAAGCGCAAGATTACGGACAAATCGCGGATTTCACCGGACAGCAGTGTCGGTTCGCTCGACGGTGGTGGTTCGGTTCGTTCCGCAAGCACGCCCATTCACCAGAACCATCACGGTGGTGCGGCGTCCGTCATCGCTGGCAGCGGCCACCATCACCACCAGCGATCCGGTAGCAGTGGCATGATGGTACCGTCGGTCGCAAAACACCTTCACGATCGTAGCGATGCGGAAAGCATTGCCACCACTACTAGTCACGACAGTCGCGAACAGGCTGCCACCGAGCTGGACGAAGAGGTAACGCTCCGGCGGAAGCCACTGCCCTCGGTGGACTTGGACGATGAAAAGCCACTGCCACCGTCACCCATCGGTACGATCGCTTCCGGCACGTCCACGTTGGTTAGCAACGCTACATCGGCGACGGCCAAAACGTCGGCAGCTACAGGGGCCGGTGGAGCAGCAGCCGGTGGTGTCGCTTCCGCCGGTGGGAATGGGGCGGCAACTGGCGCTGTCGCCGGCGTGAAGAAAGCGAACCGTAACTTCACCAAGGAGGAGCTGCACCTGCAGAACCTGAAGAAGAAAACGCGCAAACGCACGCGCAAGTTCGAGATCGATGGCGTGCAGGTGACGACCACGACGAGCAAGGTGATCTACAGCGATGAGGACAGCAACAAGCTGTACGACGACCATCTGTTCCGCAAGCAGGAGTTGCGCGAGCTGAAGATGCTGCAGAAGCAGGAGAAGAAGCAGTTCTACGATCTGCAGGGTAAGGAAGCGATCGCCAAAGAGCAGCAGGAGAAGAAGTTCGAGCAGGAGCGGCTGCAGCTGGAGCGCACGTTCGAGGCGGACATGGACGTGCTGGCCCGGCAGCACCGCCAGACGGTGGAGAAGTTCGAGCAGCAGCAGGAGGCGGAACTGCGCAACACATCGAAAAAGATACGGGCCGAGCAGGAGCGTGACCTGAAGCTGGTAGGTGTAAAAATCTCGCGCGGCGGCGTTTTAATGTTTGCTAACGCAAAAAATGTGTTATTTCCCTTTGCCCCCAACAGTTCCGCGACAGTTTGAAGCAAGAAATAAGGCTACTGAAGCAGGAGGTCGATCTGCTGCCGAAGGAGAAACGAAAAGACGAGTTCCGTAAGCGAAAAACGCAGATGGAGTTCGAGCACGAGGAGCGCGAGAAAG
Organism: Anopheles farauti; assembly: GCA_000473445.2. Lineage (NCBI taxonomy): Eukaryota > Metazoa > Arthropoda > Insecta > Diptera > Culicidae > Anopheles > Anopheles farauti. The sequence goes on along the minus strand of KI915057.1, from coordinate 1,703,992 downwards.
CGTTCCTGGCGTCGCTGTCGGAAAATCATGAGCTCGCGCTGCGGCGGATCAGTGAAATCTACCGCGAGAAGCTGTCTGCAACCGACAAGGGCTACCTGCAACAGAAGCAAACGGTAAAGAGCGTGGCTGTGTTGAGCTTAGTGAGCCTCAATATGCAGGACGTTAACGTTCGGTTTGTTTGTTTTTTGTTTTCAATAATAAAAAGGCCATGCGAACGCGGGAAGCGATGCTGTGGGAGCTGGAGGAGAAACATATCCACGATAAGCATCAACTGGCCAAACGGCACGTCAAGGACATTTGCTTCATGCAGCGACACCAGATGATAATCCGGCACGAGAAGGAACTAGATCAAATCAAACGGTAAAGCGGTTGATTGTCGGTGATATATTAGTGCAGCTCATCGTTATTTTTCCTTTCTTTTTTTGTGCCTTCGCAGAATGATCACGCGTAAGGAGGAGGAACTGCTGAAGCGTCAGACGATCGAGAGGCGAGCACTGCCAAAGAGAATCCGCGCCGAGCGGAAGGCTCGCGATATGATGTTCCGCGAGTCGCTGCGCATTTCGATGACCACCGATCCGGAGGTGGAGCGGGACAAGCTGAAAAAGGTAAAAATGGCGGGCGAACCGTTTTGTCCGTGCTTCAAACATTGTTGGGCATTTCTTAACACAACTCCGTTTTGCCGTGTCACAGTTCCAGGAGCAGGAGAAGAAACGCTACAACCAGGAGCAGTTGCGATTTGAAACGAAGCACAGCAAGCAGCTGGAAGAGCTTCGAGCTACCTCAGAGGGTTCGATAAGGTGGGATCTCTTTTGGTGGCAGTTTTTTTTGTTGTTGTTGTCGCTTGTAAGCTAATTGTTTTGTACGCTCTCGTTCTTACCTCAATTCTAGGGAACTGGAGCAGCTGCAGAACGAAAAGCGAAAGCAGCTGCTCGAGCATGAAACGGCGAAGCTTCGCGAATGTGACGAAGCGCTGCAGAAGGAGCTGCGCGAATGGAAGGCACAGCTGATGCCCCGCAAACAGGTAAGCGTGAGGAAGGGTTTGCCTTACGGGGGATGTCTCACGAAGAGCAACGAAAGAACGACAGTGAAGTGAAATTGAAGTGTCGTTTGCATTTGTAAAAGGCACCGGTTGCATCTATTTCAAAGTTTAGTATCTACCTAGTGATAATCAAAAATTGAAGCGTTGTCTTCTGCGAATGCTGATCCTTGTGTGTAAATCTGACCCGTGTAGCATGTTTGGAGGAGAACAACTAATTGGCTTATTTTTAACAGATATCATAACACTCCGCCCCTCCTTCCCCGTTTTCAGCGTAAGCGATTTGTATCTTAATAACGTATGATGCTGTACAGTGCAACTTGATTATATGCTAACTAACCGTATTTCGAACATGTTTTTCCTTTTCCACCCTCTTTTCTTATGCCTACCAAACGTGAACCACGAATGAACACGAACTAACGCATAAATAACTTCCCCTTCCCAATTTGCCTTCTATTTCCCTGCATCTACATCCCCCCACATACGCAAACCTCTGCTTCGTTCCCGATTTTGCGCGCCAACCCGATTCGCACGCGATCGCAGGCGATTGAGAAGCACTTGAACCGGATGGTGGACGAGTTCGAAGATCGCTGGGGTCCGGTTGATCGGCGCGAGTTCGATGGCGAGTTTTTCGTGCCGCCGGAGCTGCGCAATCGCACCAATTCCCTCAATACCCTTTCCCTTCGGCTGCTGAACATCACGCGCTCCCGTACGTTCCTCACGCTTCCCACGATGGCTAACGGGGGTGTGGCTGGTGGTGGTGGCGGTGGTGGCAGTGGTATGGGTGGTGGTGGTGGAGTTGGCAGCACGAACCGGAACAGTATACACAGCTCGGTGCCGGATCTAACCCGCTCCATGCCCAATACGCCCAACTCGGGCCACAAGCTTTCGATCGCTTCGTCGTACGACTCGGTGCTGGAGGAGAATGAGGGTGAAAACCAGCCGCCGGCGATGGCGACCGGGCGCAGTGGTGGTAGGGGAGGCAACTATCAGCACCAGTCCGCCATCAAGTACATCCACACGAACGATCCGGTGATGGCTAGCAGCAGCGTCCACGTGCGACGCAAATCGGAAGATATGCTTTCGGGGAAGTCACGTTCGACGCGCATTCCGATCAAATCGTTCCTCTTCTCGAACACATCGGCGAGTGGGTCGTCGGGCCGGAACGAGTACGGCGATCGGGGTAGCTCGCGTGCCACGGCACCCACGGGTGCGTACTATTCCGATTCGAAGGATCGCGTCGTATCGATACGGGTGAACAATAATCACACCATCAGCCGCAAACCGGCGAACGTGTTCGAGGGGATGACCAACCGGTCCAACATACCGCAACCGTCGACGTATACGGCAACCGGTGGCACGATGCCCCGCCGTACGTCGGCCGGCTGGGGTCCGAGTCGGCTCGGCGAGAACACGTTTACCACCGCGTCCGACGCGAACATCAACCGCCTGACGACGTTCAGCTCGGCCCGCGGAGGACTTCCGCTGCCGACGGCGAACGGGAATGGTCTGAAAAGCGGAACCGCCCCTGGTTTGAAGCTATCGCCTTCCACTCCGGTGCTGCTGGCACCGAGCAAGGACGACGATACGATGGTCTAAGGGGGGTGGGGTGGGGAGAAAGCGTCCGAAAGTCTGTGCTGTGCTTACACTGTTCCGCGTTCGATACACCTGTTCCACCTGCTCCCTGCCGCACACGCGTTGCCCACTCGATCCTAGGAAATATTTCGCACATTTTCCCAGCAGGCACCACTCGAATTTCCTCCTCGAATCCCTTGCTCCCTTTCCCATTCCTGCCCCGAACGCAGGCAGGTCCCTCGTAGCAGACCAACGTGGGAAGAGCGAGTGCGCTCTCACCGTGAAGAAACAACACTTCCCGGACACGGACACTTCTGCATCGCCGAGCTAACCTCTCACCTAACTCTAACCTCTACGCTTCTACTAACCTAACCTCAACAAACCCGCGGATGGTAATGGTTCGTACTAACACCGCACGATAACACCCTCCTGAACGACGCACGCCGGCGGTTCCTGAAATGAAGTTCTCGGATGTACATATAAACCGATAGCGCATGTCGGGACCGGAAGACAAGACCATCTCGGGAACCTATGCTTAACCAACTGACCGACCAAAGCGACGACCGGTAGATCACGGGGAAGCGAAGAGCAGCAACACCCAAGAACAAACTTTGCTCTTTTCCGACCAACCCGCTCTTCCCCTTCTCTTGGTCCCTCATGCAAGAAAAAAAAACCACTTCACGCAAGTTTCTTCTTCCCGTGCATATCTTCGAATTCCGAAAGTTCGAATTTGCATTCCGTGCGTTCGTCTATCGAATCAGCAGGTTGGTTTTCGAAACAGCTACTTATTTCACTACTCGCACATTTGCCACATGTCGCGTCCCAACACACAACACTCGCCATGTCGTTGTTTGCTGTGTTTTGTGCAGTTACCCATTTGGTTACCCTTATCCGTTCGTACATTTGTGTTTTAAATCGGGTTTTGTCTGTGTTATATTGTTGGTTTATTTTACTTTTTTTTAAGTGATTTTCGTTCACCTACTCATACCATAAATCGTTATTATTTGTGCTAATTAATTGTCGGTTATTCGTTTTCGAGAAGGTTTAACTCTGTGACTGGCATGCATGTCTAATATCGTCGGGATAATGTCTAAAATTCTGTGAGAAAAAAAACTTGCTTACGCTTGCCGGACGTATCTGTGTTTCATCGTGAACGTAACATAAACCATCAGGATTCATCATCCGCACGCCGCTCACCGTGATATGGTAGAAGTGGTCCTATAAACACACGCGACACGTGACGTGAAGAAGCGATGACGTGGCTCATCGTCTCATTGATTTATCTCTCGCTTGTTTTGCTCACTCGGGATGTAATAAAAACGTGCGGATAATGTGGATGCCTCGATGGTATGGTGCATAGCTTAGAACTCGCAGTTATCGTTGTTTTTTTTTTCAAGAAGGAGTTGTTGTTGTCGTACGTTCCGCACCGGCGCAAGAAAAGAGGGTTTCGGTTTGTTTGGTGCACGCGTTTATCTTGCTGCAACCTTGGCTATGAGTAAGAGGCCCAACGTTTTTAGGGTTCGGTCAACAAACACGCATTTTGGGTAGAGTTTCGTAGCATTTTTTTTTATTTAAGTACACAATATGAGGTTACTGTAACATCATCGCCAGACGCACTATCTAAGACGCACATTTAATTCTTATGTTAAAGTTAGTCGTGTTTGCGCAGTAATTAACTGATAGAGAAATAAGTTACGAAGTTCACGAGGGAGGAAGGTTCTTACGGCGTTCCTTCGTTTGAAGTGCGGCGTTCCGCGGCTCTTCAGATGCGCATCGTTCCGTTCACCCTTCCGGCTAGTTTCTGCGTCCATCCGGTCGGCACAGGCACTTGTTCGCCGGTCCGTTCGAACAACCATACTTGCACTTGCTGCACCGTTTGCCCTTCCTGTAGACGGGCCGCTCGTACAGATTGCCCTCGGAGTAGTTGCACACCAGGTAGTACTGGGTGACGGACAGGCCCGACTGCTGATGAACGCCGCGGAATCGTACCATCGCGCAGCCGATCGTCCTCGTGGCGGCGTGCACCATCTGCGTGAAGTGTCCGATGCCGGCTTGCAGCGAGCGCTTACCGTAGCGATCGAGCAGCTTCTGATGGCCCCGGCTGTACTCCCGGTACCAGTGGCGCTGGAACTTGTCGAGTGCCTGCGACACGGTCACGTTCACGCCGTGGAACCAGTTGACGGCGAGGTTCTGACCGACGGTGCGATACTTGCGCGTGTTGCGGCACTCGTCGTGCGCGAACGTGCACGTACGGGCGTTGTACTCGGCCATACGCGCCAGCTTACTGTCCCAATGCTGGAGATTGTCGAAGCGTTAGCGTTGACAAGGCGTCGGAGCAGCGAAAAGATGAAGATATGATCCCTTGCTACTTACCAGCTCCTCCATAGCGCTGGCCTCCGCGTACCGACGGAAGTACCCGCAGGCGAGATTGTTCCTCAGCCGGTTGTGGAAATCCAGTATCTGCTCCCGGTACTCCGGCTTCATCTTGATCAGCTTCGGATCGGTGCATGCCGATGAAAACTTGCGACCGTTGCAAACGACATGCCGCGTACCGGGAACCGGACAGAGATCCTTCGAAGCGGCACAGTAATCAAACGCCACCACGGTGCTGCTTTTCGTCGGCAGCAGGAGCAGTAGCAGAAGCGGTACCCACAACATCTTCGTAACGTAGCGCATCATCACGGGTTCCGTACCGTACGAGTACTATCACCACACTGGCACAGCGTGGCAGCGTGCGTCTCGGCGTGTGAAGCACGAGGAAGTGGCGTTGTTGTCGTTACGGTACCGACACAGGGACAGGGACAACACTCTACTTACTGCGCGGCACCCTTCGGATTATACATCACGTCATCGATAGTCGATAGGTCGCGAACAGATTTGACGATAAGATTGATAGTGGTGAGGCGTGCGTTTGGAAACCGCCGGGAGGAGGACAGGTTGCTTACTACGGGGCATGCCCGAAGGATAGCCGATGTGGCTTTGCGTGTGTGTGTGTGCGTGTTTGTGACACTTAAAATTCAAGATCATACTGCCGCTGGACGACGAGACGAGGTGGCTAGAAGGTGGCTAGATTGTCTCGCGATTGCTCGCGGGTACGTCAAATTAATTCCACCCCGTTTGGTGGTTGGCCGATGCGGCGTGAGCGGGCGGTGCGTGAAACATGGAAGTGTGAACGTGTTTGCTGGTAATTGCACGAGCGTGACAAAATGGTGCATTTATGAAAAATGTTCAAACCGAGTAATGGCTTTATAATGGTGTTCCCAAGCAGCCTGCATCGCTAAGAACGATCCACATTCACCTCAGTTGATCTTGACGATATTGATCGCTTGTTTGACAAGTCATTTGTTTGGCAGCCGCGCACGACACTCTTCAATACCGCGAGGGTGCGTGTGCCCCTGAAAGGGGAATGCATCATGCACACGGATTATTTGATGCATTACAGCGACATAACGCGCGAGTTTGACGTGCATAAAATAATCATTCGTCACACTGTTGGCACACGACGGTCCCCGGCGCTACCCAGCGGCTTTTTGTCTCTTTGATTGATTCTCTCGTGATTTTTTGTTTTTATTTTGCACCATAACGATTTTAGTGCATTGCTTCCATTTTTGTTGTCGAATTTCCCTGAACAAGTTGTTTCTTTTTTACAATTGTGTTTTTAACATGCTTCTTGTGGTTCTCTCGCGGCTTTTGCAGCCTAACGTGCAGCATTTACGACAATTGTGTTTCTGCAACTCTTTTTGACAACTTCCTCAACGCTTTGTTTTTGTACAATCGTATTTTTAACTCATCGTCGCTTTTTGTGATTTATTTGTGATTTTTTCCGTCCATCGTGCATCTTTTGTTAAAAACAGCAACGTTATTTACGTAAACTATTCTGTTTTTTAATGTTTTTCTGACTTGACAATATCTTGACGCATATTATATGTTATAACAGCCTTTGGTGTGTTTCTATTGTTTGATGTTCAGACGTTCGTAATATATGTTTCGTTTGTTGTGTTTTATTTTGGTTGTGGGTGCATTTATTTACTTTTTCTCAGTACAATTTACGTTTTTTTAATAATTAATTTGGTGCTAGGTTCGGTTAGTACGGTTTGGTTTTAATAATTTCTAGATATCTACCTTAGCACCTTCATTGGGCAACGTGTGTAGTTGTAAAAAAAAACACATTTCGTTTTTTATCTGATTGTTTCCATTTTGTTGGTCCGTTTGGTTTCGTTTGCCCATTCCCATGTCTGGTGGGTGGTGTTGCGGACACTTTTCATCGTTTAATAGTCAATTTTTTTTCTTCCCTTTCTCTAATCTGTGTTTCTGTTGTACTTCTTTCTTTCCCATAACCCACCTGGTCTGTTTGTGTCACTCTCTCTCTCTCTGTGCGTGTGTGATTGGTGATTCTAGCGGCTCGAAGAAACGTTTGCCCAGCAGCTGGACGAGATGGAGCAGTTGTACGGCAACAGCCTGGTCCCGATGCCACCGCAGTCACCGCCGGGTCCGCACGATCCGCACCAACCCCACCCGCACGCCCACCATCACCACCTGCTGCAGGTCGGGGGCTCGACGCGGAGCAGCATTTCTTCATATTCCGATGGATTGGGCGCATGACAGGGGGCGGCGGGCTTCAGGGCACGGTACAACAGTATCAGCGGCAGCGGCGGCACCGGAACGAGTGGCGGTGGCGGTGGTGCGAGCAGCATCGGCCACTCGAGCTACCGGAACAGCAGCAGCAGCTAGTCGTGTGGTCGATCGAGGAGGGCAACTGCTTGCTGCACTTGTGCTGAGTCAGCACAGGTTCTTTTCGCCCCATCCTCGACGTGTCCTTGGAGTTCTGCCAACCATCAAAATTGGAGAGGAGTGCAGTGGGACGGGTGGGAAGCAGCTTTTCCCATTAACCACCCAGGCGTATCCGCGGCGTAGGATATATTGATCGCTTAAGCAGTAGAGAAGCGCGCAGCTCTAGCTAATTTGTTGTGTGTACGGAAAGGATAGCTTGCACAACAAAAACCCTGTATCTATTCAATACCTGCATCGAAAAGGCGGATTGTGTGCATTGTGCTTGTACGGTGTGGAAATGCGATTAGCGAATCGCAAATATCGAATGAAGTGAGCGACATAGGGAGAGAGAGAGAGAGAGAGAGCGAGATAAAGGGATCATGCATGTGCATGACGATGGCAACTAGGAAATTCAAATTTGTTGAACCAATTGTACATTTTTATTGCTTAATGTTAGTATTGTTTATCGCTTTATTTAGGCGCGCACCGTGGCGTGGTGCACAAATGCAACAGTATGAAGAAAGGGCAGGCAGCAAGTCAGCGAGTCGAGTGACGAGAAAACGTGGAAGAAGCCGAATTAAATGAACCAAAACTGTGTAATATAGTAATACCATCCGCTGCTCGTTTGTGCTTGTGTGGCGGGGTGGAGGTGTGAAGTGAACAAGCAATCATTATTTTCAGCTTCATTGTAGCACTACTTCACACACACACACACACACACACCCGCACACACTTGAGCGAATTTTCCTACGTGTCAGCAATAATACCACACATGCAACGCGCGCTGCTTTCCGCTACGTGTGGCGCCGTTGTTTTGCCAAAATATCGTGTATATTTTAATCCATTAGCTTTTTGTTTTGTTTCGACATTCATCCACCATTAGTTTCTCCCCCCATTTGGGTGCGCATCCCCAGCGTTTAATGCGCGTTGCGGTGTACGCGTTGTGCGATTTCTTCTTCCAGTAGTGTTTAAGTAAAAGGGATGCGATAGCGTGGTTTTGGCTACGATCGCGCGAACGGGCTATTTCAGTGAACTCGCTCGCCCGGGACAGGAGCTTGTATTATTGTTTTCGTGGGGAGGATAAAGAAAGTTAACGATTAGGGTATGTGTCGGTTTGTGGAGGGTGGGTTGCGTCTGTTCTTAACCTTAGTAGAGTACGTCATCGAAGTTCGAACCATATCGCGAGCAGTTCACTACGGTATAGTTTTTGTAGGAGTATGTATTTTATTTTAGACATTAGTTTTTTATCCCCTTGTTTCCCGCACCTCCGTATCATAGGTTGCAACGAATGGACGGAAGGTTAATTCGTTAATAGATTTTGTTGCGTGTGTAGATAAAATGAGTTTCACACAAACACACCTGAATACACGAAATTCGCCTGGAAAGGGAGGTACATCTAAAAACAACATCATGTTTATTTTATTTGCCCTGATCGTTCTCACAGGCATTCGGTTGTACAAAATGTTACACAAACGCGAATATGTTTACGGTGCGGACTTGGTTGGAATCCTAGTGTGTTAATATTAACGTTAAACATAATCTGGCGTCTTCGTTTTTTTTTTACTAAAACAACCCAAACAATCCCTGAGAAAACAGAGTGCATAAGAAAGAGTCGTGCGAGCTCTCGTGTGCGGTTTAAATCGGGCGCGTTCATCGCACGAAAAAAAAAAGAATCCCGCGCCACACGCGCGTTTTCTTCCAACACACGAAAAACCTGTGGCGTGCGGAATGCCAACATTGAACTGAGTGATACAACCGAATAGGAGGTTATTTTGCCGTGATTCTAGACGCAAATATAAATAGACGAAAAGGCGAGTTAAACACTATTGTAAGAAATAATCATCGTAGTTAGTTTCAGTATGTGGGACAGGTGAAGCATGAAGGAACACGGAGCGGAGGGAGTGCGGAAAGATAGAATATACATATGAGAATGGAGCGGGGGGCTAAAACGTTGGCAGAACGGGTGCCGCCGTGCTGATGTGAAATTGTATTGAAAATCGGGACGGAGTGAACGGCTGAGTATGCGATAGATAACGGTTAAGAATTATAATAAAATTTCTTATTTTTACTCTAACGTGCATTGTGCGGTGTATTATGTTTTATATATTTCATTTGATGACGCTGTAAAAAAGTTAGATATCAAATAGGAAGGTTGAAAAGAATTTTTAGAAATCATGCGTAACCGCCAATTCAAACTGGTATAATCTCGTTTGACAGTTGGTGCTATCGATTTTCGACGTTGGCTGTGATTGCCTTCGCTTTGACAGTTGTCATAATAACAACAAAAAAGTGTGTGTGTTTCTGTTTACGAACGAGTGCGTTTTATCGCCTGACCAGATAATCGCCTGAGAATATCGCAAGCCGCGTTATCTACACTCAGTGCGTGGCAATTTAGAGCTCTCGAAAGATTGTTTTCGGGCAACCCAACATACGGAACAAATCGCCGTAGGTTGTTCCACCTGGTAGGTTTAGCGGTAGTCAGGGTGTCTGAAAGCGAAAGGCCGTCCTCACCGTGATTCCGATAGTAATGCCGCACCGCGCTTTATCCGTTGTGGTGCCGCAGGTTTTTCGGGTATGGCGACAGCAGATGTTCCTACAGTTTGCCGCTAGCACGATATTTCTGCTGAGCTTCGTCTCGTTCGTGTGGAGCGGTGGTAAGTGGCGTGATTCAACCAGTGCGTTTGAAATACAGTTTCCCATGCAGTAAACCGTGCTCTCCCCTTACCTCCAGCAAACAATCTACACATGAACGATGGTGTGCGTACGCAGGACATCATAGCAGGTGATGTGTTCTTCGAAATCCTCGAACCATCGGCCCTCGAGTACACGTACCGGTTGCGACCGGCAAAAGATTTCGGTGGAACGTTCGGTGTGACGTATAAATCGACGCAAGGGAAGCTAGTGCCCGCGCTACCGGCAGACGCGTGCTCCGTAAAGTTCGAGAATGCTGATGAGTTGGTGGGAAACATTGCACTCGTGGAACGGGGGTAAGTTTGGACATGGGGGTCAGGAAGGGTTGAAAAGTTAGCATTATCATTAAACTTGTTTAAAATCGAATTACGGTGAGTGTGAGTAACGCTTGCGTTTTTTCTCCACTTTCCAGCCATTGCTCATTTTTAACCAAAGCCATCAATGTGGAAGCGGCAGGTGGAGCAGCCATCATCGTGACCGAGTACGACACGGAAATCGATGACTTTGACTACTACATCGAGATGGTGCACGACAATACCGACCGCGACACGGACATCCCGGCTGGGTTTTTGCACGGGAAGAACGGCATCATCATCCGCCAAACGCTGAGGAAGATGAACTTACCGTACGCCATCGTTAATATTCCGGTGAACCTCACGTTCATACAGCCACACCTAATCAACCAGCCACCGTGGTTGCCATGGTGAATGGGTGTGCGTTAACCGCGTTTGTGTCTGGCGACGAAGGTTGTGAGAAGAGGGTGACCAAAAAGACTATGTTTTACCAGTTCACGTGTTGTGCATTTGCAATGCGACCGATAACGACAATGTGGACGCTGTTGCTGCTGTTCCTGCTGCTGTTGGAGTGCCTCATCACATCGGAAAGCCACCCGGCAGGTGTGGGTGTCGGTGCTGCTGTAAGAATACACCAGGGGGAGCTTGCTGCCGCCGGTCAACGCAATATGAAACCTTTCTGGACCGGCAGCGGCCTGTGCCCTCCGGAGCCGCGTAACGCAAGCGGAGAATTTTTGCTGTCGAAGGACTCGCTCACGAACCTGGAACTGATCGGCTCACTAACGAACCGCAGCATCAGCCACGTGCGGATCCATTGGCTTCTAGAGCTTCTCGGAGTGTAAGTCTGGACGTTCGTTTTTCTTTCCTTCTAGAATGAACTCTGCATCAATTCTCATCATTTCCGTCTAATTCTAATTCGGTAGTAGATATTTCAAACAAATTTGCGTTACTAACAAATCGTTACACAACTAACCTCGGTGTTAAATTGGACGGAGTTTCTGATAGTTAAATTCCTGCATACTCATACTAGATCAAAGCAGCCGCAGAATCGGCGCAGCAGAATGTGATAACTTTGTTGTAAAATATATTCTTTTAACGAAACGAAGGTAGTAAAATGTGTGTGTGCGAATCTTGAAAGAAATCGATTAAATGTTTTTTTCATTCGTCTTTCTGTTTCCATTTGTCACTCTCTTTCTCTCCCTCCGGTTCAAATAAAGTTCGCAGAATCGGTACAACTTTACCATGCTCGATACATTTTTGGACCACTTGCATCACACTGGACTGGTGCCGGGTTTCGAACTGATGGGAACACCGCTCGGCAGCACGGAGGGTCGACCATATTCGGCCGCTTTTTGGACCGACTTGGTGCAGCAGCTTGTGGAGCGATATGCAGGTTTGTGGGAGCAATAAATAGGCGCTTTATAAAATATTACAAACGTTCTTTTTATTCATCGTAAATGTCCTTAGGTCGCTATGGTGTGCGGTACGTTAGCAGGTGGAGGTTTGAAACGTGGAACGAGCCTGATCTGCGGAATTACAACACGCTAAACTTTACCCTAAATGGTAGGAAAACTGAAAAACATCCCTTACGTCAGAGAAATTATTTAAAACAATGTTTTTTTTTATGAATTTCAGACTATTTATCGTACGTGTTTGCCATCCGGCATGGTTTGAATGCGATGCGGCAAAAGTACGATTCGCTTACGAATACTCAGCAACCGTTTGCTCTGTACGGTCCGGCGGGTCTTTTCAAATCGGACACACACCATCCGTTCTGCTGGACGGTGATGGAGTACTGTGGCGCGAACGATACGACACCTCAAAGCTGTCCATTCGACACGATCACCTTCCATCGCAAAGGGAGCGGACGGTGGGCTTCGGAAGTGTTGGACGGTGGTCGACAGCTGGTCCGGGAGCTGTTGGAACGTTTTCCCAATACCGAGCGGCTTCGGTTTGCGAACGAGTAAGCAGTTTATCGGACGATGGATTGTATTTTTTTGTATTAAATTTGATCACTTTGCATTCTAGTGAGGCCGATCCGATCGCAAGCTGGTCGACTGCTCGCCCGTTTAAGGCAGACGTGCGCTACGCAGCCACGCTGTTTTCGATTGTCACCCAACACTGGTCGGCAATTGCGGATGGCGACGAGTTTGGACGGCGTTTGCAGTTTCTCTCGCACGACAATGCCTTTCTCAGCTACTATCCGCGCGTGTTTGAGCAGCGCACGCTCTTAGCCCGCTTCCAGATGAACCGAACCGATCCACCGCACGTACAGTTCGTCGCTAAACCGGTCTTTTCCGTGCTGGGAATGCTCGCAAAGCTGGGACCTTTTGCCACACCGACGCGCTACCTGGAAGGGAACGTTTCGTACGTGGTTTCTTGCGATAAACGCAGAAACTATCTCTGCCTGCTGGCATCGCGCTCGAACGATACCGCACCGATGTGGGTGAAACGATCCGTTTTGAACGTAACCATCCCAACGGAACACTTTCGAACGGCACGCGTAAGCTATCTGATCGAGGCGCTTCAGGATGGGTTGAACGATCCGTTCCGGGTGTGGCAAAGGCAACGCAAACCGGCCTATCCCACGACGGCACAGCTGGCCTCAATGCGGGCAGTACAATTGCCGAGCGTGTTAAACGAAGCCCCACACGTTGTTGAGCTAGAGAATGGGACAAAAATAGAACTGCAGCTGAATCTGCGCGGTCCGTGGGTTGTTAGTGTGAGAGTGTGTGCCGAGAAGGGCACACAGCCAGGGCGCGTGGATCGTGTCCGCGTGAGGACTGTGTTTCGCGATGAAGTTTTGATTTTCTGGAAGCTTTCGAACGGTGCAAGGTACGTCGAAGAAGAGTGGTATGAAATGGGGGAGTGGTTACGATTAATGAAATGTCTTAACAATATTTCCTTACCCTTAACAGATGTATTTACACATACGAAGTATGGTTCAAACCGTCGTCTGCAGCAGGTCGATGGTGTCACGTAAACGTGGCCAAACACACGCCTTTCATGTTTTACCAGTACGCGAGCAACGTTCGTGTTAGTTCTCCAGAAAGCAAAGGTACATTTGTTCCTCCTTTCCTACAAAAATTATCCACTAATCCACGTAATGTGCTATTTGTTTCTAGATTGCCGAGGTGTTCAAGGATCTTACAAAGTTCGTGCCGTCGACTTGTTCGGTCGGAAGGGTCCATTTTCGAGTGCAGTCTATTATAACTGAGTAAGTGACGAGTTTGGGTTTTGACGGGGTTTTACATACGAAATAGTGTGCCATGATAATTCACGAATAATTAAATTAGTGGAAGATTTAGCGGGCAAGCTTTTCAAACGTGATTGAAGCGAAAGAAAATATTATTTCTATATTAAAATAATACTCTTATGCGTCTCGTTTCGCATTGGTTTATAAATGAATGTTCTCTTTTGCATAGGATAATTCAGAAAGTAATCAGAAGCGTTAAGTGATTTCCAATAGATGGTAAAGCGATACATTTTCCTAGCCTCACGTAACTAAAACATGACATGAAACCATCGATGAGTCATCGGAACCCATCGTTACCGTCGCTAATTAATGTTTGTGCACCGTATTGCAGCAGTCGTGCCCACTTCAACCACTGCCGTGCTCGCTAGCGATATATGATATGAGGCGGTGCTGTCGAACCGACAATAGTCTACAATTAGGACACTAATTACTTGACCTGTGGGATGATGGATGGACACTTTTTATCATCGACGGTGCTCTAGCGTTGATGCAACATCCAATAATTGGTGCAAGGATTCTTTGTACACACGCGAGTGGTGAGAAAAAGCACGGATAAAAAACAAACTATTTGAATGAGATAGAAAAAAAGCGTCCCAGCTTTCGAAGGACACGTCCGGCTATTTCCTGAATGTGTTGCAATCGCGTCGCGTGCGCTTCCATTACGCTAACTGGTAGTATTCTATCGAACGATGGTAGATAAATGGTGGAAACGCAAACATGGGATAAAACAGCAATAAAACGACAGTTCTAAACAGCAGCGGCACTGATCAAAAGGATCATGTTGCACCGTAATGGCGTGTTCTGCCCATTTTACTGCAGTTTCGTGTGACGCCGATTGTGTTCCTGGGTGGCAGTAATGCACGCACGTGCCACTACTAAAAGATAACGAAGGTCAAACGGCACTTTGGTGCATTCGCGTGATGGCAAAAGGTTGGCGTTGATGTCATCAAACAAAAAAAAAAGACTATGCTAAATTTAAACTAAAATGGAGATATAGTGCGGCTAGTTATTAGGCTTCATTTTTTCCTCTGAAAAGCATGACCGGGGACGAAGTTACAATCCCATCGTCTGTTCACGCACGCACCCGAAAACAATCGTGCAACAGGAAATAAGCCTTCCGGCCGGAAAAAAGCCTTCTGTTCCCCGTAGGCAAAAGCAAAACACACAATCGATCCATTCGCAGGTTCAACAAGTACCATTCCCAAGGGCTGTTGTTTTATCCAGTCGCACGCCGGTCGCATCGGTTTGCGATTGCATTTCGAATGACATTCTTCCCGGCGCCTGCGGTGTTCCATTCGAAATATTGCATGCGGGTTTGCGTTAAGCAAGATAAGAAATGGAATGAAACACATTTTTTTGGGATTTTTTTTTGTGGTAGCTCAAGTCGGAAGCACTTCGCACGATCAGGTCGCTGCGAAGATTACGCTTGCGGGAGCGAAGATTATGCTTGCCGGGATGCAGATAAGATAGGACAATCGAATGGTGGCCAGGGAATCGTGACGGATTCGCGTTATGACAGTTTGACTGGCGAATATAGTTGAAGTTGTTCAGGATAGCGTAGGCTACTTATTATGGGCTGTAGATCTGATAAATAATTTCCCTATAGCTTACAGAAAAAAGAAAATGTGACGAAACTAGTCAACTAAACCGAATGAAGCTTAGGGGGCAAAAAGTCTTCTTCAAAGGAAAGTAAAAGAACCAGAAACTCCACAAGCAACCAGTCATATAAAATGCTTATTCATATTTTTCTGCTTTGACGTAATAACTAAGGCGGCCATGATTGCCTTGTTTACCTACTTACCATGGTTGCATTCTTCCAACGCTGCTAAGTGACTAACAGTCAATGCCACAAATGCATGCATTTTATTGATGATATTTAAAAATAGGGTGGGTGAAGCACACACGGACCGCGGGAAATTACATTTTCGATTCGTTCCACTTCGCTGGAAAAGGGTGAAACGTTCGAATTTACTACTGCAATTTGTTCGTTGAATTATTTCCCGCTGGTCAAACGTGGAATGCAACGCGCGTAATGATCTCATTTAAAGGCGTACGAAGTGCAAAAAGGGATAAACTTAAAAGAAAAAATAAAGTGTTAAGTAATTTTTAGTCAGATGGTGATCCAATATAAGTGTGTAAATTAGTTAATTAAGATAGAACAGGTATCGGAATTGTGTAGAGCTTAATCTTTAGATATAAACACAACTACGCGAATTAGTCAAAACCAAACTCGAATTGTATCAACCTGACGGTAGAATAAACAGTTACAAACTGAACAGCTCGAAAGGCGGTTTACCATTTTGGGATTCCCTATATCTCAACAGGTAACTCGTGAAAGTATTTTTCACAATAAAAAAAAACTCGATAAAACTCGACACGCTCGGTGCCGATAGTGAGGTTACTAGCGGTTTGTGGCTTGTTTCTCACTGTACGGCTCAGTCCCACTGTCGTCGAAGTGTCGGGATTTGGGTTTGAGTTATTGCCGGAACTTGCGGCCACGTCGCAGGGTAGCCAAAAATGCGTTCCTAAGCTTAATCAAACTAAAACTAAAATTTCCCGAACTGCACTGGGAGCGCCCGGATCACGCCCGAACGGGTTTTAATACGAAGAAATCTGTATTTATGCGAAGCAGAGGTATTCGCGGGTCGGGGCCTAGCACATTGTTTGTGCTGTTAATCCTCCCATCCGCTGACCATCCGGGAATCGCTGCTTAGCAGGCTACCTGAGCATCCTCGCTTTTCCCGGGAACTCTATCGAAACAAACATGAATATCAACAAACTACCGGCGCAAAAATAAAAAATCGAGCCTGTATTTGCTGATCAATGGCAAAATACCACAACTGCTCGTTTCGTGTAAAGGTTGAAACTTTGAAGCACAAGTTGGGGCAATGAGAAAAGGAAAGAACACGGCTTGTAACCAGCTGTTAAACACCGTCCAAAGTGTCAGCTGTCCTTCACCGAATTACGCTTTGGCAACATTAGAGCATGGTTTAGCGGCTGATAAACGAGCTATAATTCTACGCCTTTTTGCAAACTATATCATCCAGGTTGCTGTGATTGAATTAAATATTCTTCACTGCTGTCTCTCCACGCAATACCTGTTTTTGTACATTTGTATATTGATTTTGTTTTAATTTATTTGTCAACTATTTGTAAACCAAAACCAAATGTACACATACACACAAACTGTTTGTTTAACAAAACAAACAACTGGGCGAAATGGTGGGCAGTGGTGGGAAGGTAAACAAAATTAGGCGTTTATACAGTGCGCCAAATTCAAATCCGGACACTTTGAAATTGCGCAGTCGTCTAGCTTTGCGATTGCACAAAAAAAAAAAAAAAACCGGTCAAATAATTCGTATCCAAGCGACGCAATGAAGAATAGAGTGATAAAGGTCAGAATTTTGACGGCCAACCTTAAAGTCGGACAGTTAGAGTTCTTAGTTATATATCTTGTTAAAGTATTTGGAAACTTAGTTTTGAGACTTGGTATAGTACAATTACGCTTTTAGTCGATTCTTGGCCGTCGTTCAGAAGCATTCGGACGTTTACGTTTTATAATTTCTCAAATATGCGCCATACAACCATACAGATGGGAAAAGCATTCGTTAGATTAGTGCTATTACTACTATGAGCAGATTCAAGATATAGTGACAAAGTATAAAATCACCAAAAGCGCCGAGAAAACGGCAAAGAATTGCTAGTCTCGACACAAAATCCAGGCTTAAAAAAATAAAAAAAATTAAATTAATAGATAAAAAAACTATTGCAAACCGATTTAACCGTGAATGTAAGTGCTCAAACTGTCAGAAATTACTTACATCCCAATGGGCTTCGGATATTCTTTCCGAGTGCGCTAAAAACGATCGCAAAGCTAGACGGCTGCTCTATTCCAAAGTGTCCGGATTTGAATTTGGCGCACTGTAAGTGCCGATCGCACTCACTCGCTGATTTCTCGTCATAATAATAATAATAACGTGTCGTTCAACATAAAAATTGCATTCCGAGCGTGCTGAAAATAGCTAGGATTCCCTGAAAATCTGATAAGAAACGAACCGAAAAAATCCCTCCTCACCCCTGCCGAAGTGTTGAAGATTATAAATCTAGGGCGGACGATATTAATCACACACAGTTTAGCGTTACACTTTTGCCCGCAAACACGTTCACCATGCGTTCCGTGCCGTTGGTGAGGCTATTGCCAATCTGTGGTTTATTACTGGCCGTTCAGTTCCGGACAAGTGTTGCGGAAGTGTCGGGATTCGGTTTCGAGCTGCTGCTTGCCCGTTTGGAAGCGTTCGAATCGCAGATGAACGCGTGGATGGACCAGCTGTCCCAGAACGGGACCGCAAAGCTGACGGAATATTCCGGTCAGCTAAAAACGATGGCGAAATCGGTGGAGAGCAGAATAAAAATGCTGGAAAAGAGCACCGCGAAAGATTTCAAGACGCTACGCGCCAATATTAAGCAGAGCGATCATCGAATGAAAACATCCGATTCGAAACGGAAAGAGCTATCGGAACACCTTGAGCAGCGGTTAGAAGAACTGACGGTTCGTTCGGGTGTATACATCGCAAAGTATGCCACTTTCGAGCATGCGTTCCGGGTGTACCGTGAAGGACCGCAGTACCACGGCTACGGAGGAAGCTGGACCGTAGTCCAGCGAAGGTTCGACGGATCCGTCGACTTCAATCGCAGCTTTGTCGACTACAGAGACGGGTTTGGGGATCTCGATGGCGAGTATTGGATGGGTTTGGATAAATTATACCGCATCCTACTGTCCGAGCGCCACGAGCTGCTGATCGAGCTGGAGGACTTCGACGGTGTCATCGTGTACGCCAAGTACGACGACTTTCAACTAGCAAACGTAGATGAAAGTTACAAGATCAAGTCCGTCGGACAGTATGCAGGCACTGCAGGCGATTCTTTGACCCATCACCACATTGGAAAGAAGTTTGCAACGTACGACAGATGTGACGATAACAGTTGCGCCAAGGTTTTCGGCGGCGGCGGATGGTTTGGAGCTTGCTTCCACATGTACGTACGGAGAGAGACTTACGCTTTTACACACATTTTTGGAATAACGCATCATGTTTGCTCTTTTCCCGTTACAGGCATCTGAACGGTGGCTACCGCGAGCGCAAGCATCACCAAACGTATGGTATTTCGTGGCAAACCTACAAAGATAAACACTCATTTAAGGCATCCAAAATGATGGTTCGACCCTACGCGTTCAAGGGTGGATTTTAAGTTTTCGTTTTCTGTACCGTTCGGTTTACTTCGCACGTCAGTACATCGCACGAATATGGGAAAAGAAGGGTAAAAGCATGGGCACCGTATTGCCTGCTCCCTTTCCGCCTTAAAAGGTTGTGTAGCGAGGAAATTATTTTATGTACAGATCTGACAGGGTAAATGTGCATGAAATGGAGCTTTATAAAAAAAATTTCTTTAGGAATTTTCAACGTCCAGTATTAGTCAGCATATTTATAAAAACAATTAAATGAAATTTAGAAAAATCTATGTTTGGAGCGCCCCAAATTTTCGAAAAATGGCAGCTATTTTGTGCACTGTTCAGCAGAAAACTACCCACAGGGAAAACTTTTAACGTTCGTGCTAGTAAAAAAAATGGTTTTACTGTCTGAAACAAGAATAAACATATTAATGAGATAACGATAATTTGGTTTTATAAATTGTTTACATTATTTAATTTATGTTGGCGAACATTTTCCAGTCCAATCCGACTGTATTCGAGCGCTTTCTGATAGCACAATAATTCGCGCTTTTCGGCTTCCGTTGCACCAATTGGTGTGCTATTTTTCAACTGGTTTGGTGTGGTGTTGTGTACTTCAAGGCAAAATAAGCCTCAAAACGTATTAGCAAATAATGAATCATTGTTGCTATTAATAATCGTACTCCCACATCATGTATCGATATCGTGCGCTCTTCAGTGTCGGTTGGCAGTAACGAAAACCACTGGTAACAAGCAGACTTACTGTCCTCACAGCTGCTAACTTGTAGGAAGTTAGCCACTTCTCGGTACCTTCGGTTAGATTACATCCGGCCTAGCCGGTGGTGTTACTGATGGATGAATGGAACGACGAATTATGCGATTAGATATGCAACGAGTCATAGACCAGCGCTCTGCTTCTGTGTGATTTTTTTTTGCATTGGGGTTGATAAAATGCGACTCGGTTTACTTTGTGCATGTTTCGTTCGTGTGTGAAAACATTTTTGGGGATTTTTTGTTTTATTATTGCTAGTAAAATATTTGCTTCGCTTTCGTCTTCTTTCGCATTGTTGAACCAAGGAGATCGGCTGGTGTGCAAACTGTGTGACATTTTGCTACAAAACTGTGGACACGATTGCAAACACTGACCAAGTACAATGTATATTAGAGTTACAGTACCACAGTACATTTGAGTACAAGCTAGCAAAATAGAAATGAATATTTTTAGCAAATATTTAATGCAACTGGAAGCCCTCGAGTCGTGGCACAACGAGCGAATGGAACGGTTGAGCCAAAGGAAGGAAGAAGCTGTAACAATTAAACACTCAATCATCGGCATACATGAAAGCAGAAGCCGCTATCGAAAGGTGTCACCAATTTGATGATAAACTGAAAGCAGTTGAAGAAAAAAACCATGCTTAAACGAAGAACATACAAATGTCTCACAGCTTCTAGCCAGTGATTTGCGACAAAATCAAGCTCCAGCAAATTAAAAGAACAGTGTGTTAGGAAGTTCAACAAGTTCGCTCAGCTTAGGTGGAAACAGTGTCAAAATGAATTTACACCCTTGTTGAGCGAATTAAAGTGCGAATCAGTGGCTTAGTTCGGCGAAATCACACCACATTTTAATGTCGAGCTTTGTTACTAACCTTCTCTTCTGATACAAAACTATTCCACAAATAGAAGGATAAGAAAACGGTGAAGTTAAATTATACAAATAGATATGTAAGAAATACCATCGACGGCATCAAATATGATCGTCTCACCGATACAAGTGCGGATTGTAAAAGTTCATGTTTACTTCGTCGTTTTCGATTTGGACTACACGATGGGGAAATGTGTGAAATTGTTTCAAAGAAACCTTAAGGTTCTTCAATTTTTTTACGCTTCCACGAAAGATACATCGCCGAGGCTGGCGAACCCAGTTTTACATGCAAGAAAGTTTCATTTTGCTACATTCTTTCCTTTATTTTCATCATTCAGAGACGGCTCTATAAAAGCGGCCAAATTCCCAATCGAACGAATTTCTAATCAGTAAGAGATTTTCAAGGAAAATATGAGTTTCAGTAGCGTTACAGATTGTTTCTTCAACATGCAAACACTACGTAACGAACCTAATCCTTCAGGAGTTAGTTTTTGGAAGGAAACGATTTCCAAAACCTTACCTAAGCAGGCTAGAAGCTACCTTACTTGTTGCAGATAATTTCATATTGTGGCAGCAAATCATGCGATTCAAAGTGGATGTTCGGTTTTCACTATTTTCGCCTTCATTTATTCTATTTTTTCGCCTCGGGCAGTACCAGAAATCTGGGGAAGAGTGGCTTCTGGAATTCTATTTCCGCCAAGGACCATTAGCTTTAGGGCGAAATCAGTGCGTTAAAAACTCTCGCATAGGGAAGTCAATCTACGGCAACAAATGCTCTCGCCATATCAGTAAAGGCATCCGGATTTACAGCTCGATTCAATGGAGGCGTGTTTCGATAAGCGTTGAATTGGCTTTAATCGGCCACATCTGATCGACTTGTAAACGATTTACATCCGGAAATTGGGGATCAGGCTTGAGATATCGTTTACACTAGCAATGAAATTGTTCGTAATTTTCTTACAGTAGATACGTAGAACTCAATAGAGGACGTAGAACCACAGAACGCATCGCTTTTTCTCTCGAAGCGACCTTACGATCCGTCCATTTTTTGTGTTTAGGACGATGAAATTTCAAACATGTTCTTGCAATGAGATCAAAACCACCTGGCGCGTTGAGCGAACCAGGGTTGCACTTCCGTATGTTAATTTTATGTAATAAATTTGGCATCCATCACGGCGAGAAGTTGCGCTTGCAGCGGTGTTTGGTTAATTTTTTCCCATCCATTTTCGCTTCAACTGTAGTAATGCAGTGCGGTAGTAGATGTTTGAAATGCTCTCTTAGCGATTTGGTTACAGTTTCCGCCGCCTCGGAAGTTTTGGTGGTGATAGATGGGCACACCAAGCGGCCTGTACTCGACCGATGCTGGGAAGTGAATTTGATGAGACTCATAAAACAATCTCCAAACGGTGCTGTCGCCCGGAACCGGGCATGTGGCGTGACGTGTGATAATGCTCTCACGTGCCCTTCTTGTTTCAGAAATAACTTCAAGTGGCTAATGCAACCGTCCATCTCCCCCCCACAGTCCCCCAATGAATTATTTTCCGACAAAGTGCTACTGTAAAACGCTTCTAGCACACACGCCAGGAATCACGCTTCCCGCAAGGTCAGCTTTGGATGCCACCAACGTTGGCCACTGGTCCCGACCGTTGGTGTGCTTGCTTGGTTGCCTTTTTTTTTGGTTTGGTGCGTTTCGGTGGGACGGGAAAGTTTACCATTTTATGCTCCACTTATTGATGAGTTTGGTGAGTGACGGTCGACCGCCGGGCCCGGTCGGACGTTGTGCGACAAGTCGGTTTTGCGGTGTACCCGCAAACCCTCGGTTCGGACCGTCCGGGGGAGACGATTTAATGAAGGGAACGTGCTGATTTATGCTCCGTTTCTACGTTTCGCAATTTATCTCGCACCGGGTCGGTTTACAAAATCGGGTCAAGTTGGGTTTGAGATGAATTTATTTCCACCGCTCTCGGTTCTACATCGTGGGTGGTTTGGATTATTTTAATAGGCAAAACAAAACGCGTGCTCTCAACAGC
The DNA here is from genome assembly GCA_000473445.2 of Anopheles farauti. Classification (NCBI taxonomy): domain Eukaryota; kingdom Metazoa; phylum Arthropoda; class Insecta; order Diptera; family Culicidae; genus Anopheles; species Anopheles farauti. The sequence continues at coordinate 1,681,472 of KI915057.1, read as the reverse complement.
AGTGGAATGCAGTGGTGAAAAAGAATTCCAGTCAAATCGCTAGATAATTGCAATCGGGAACCAATCGGAAGCGTGAAGAAATTTCAACTTTCGCACTGCGCCATCTGTTGAGCGATAATGAAACTAAAATGTAATGCACTAAAATGCCCAACGCCATCTTTACAAAAGCATAGGTAGCTTTGGTTCCTCATTCGAAAGTTGTTACTTAAAATTTGTCGAAATAATTTGGAATTTTGCCTTTATAAAGTGACATTTTGGAAGTTTTGATGGAAAAACTATTTAAGTATTTATATTAAACGCAAATATCGTATACGCAAATATCGACTTGCCATTATATTTTCCTATGGTTTCAAAATACGATCGAAAATTACAAGAAACATATGTATTTCAAGTATTAACAAATAACTAAACGTGATGAAGAGCGGTTTATATCGATGCGATACTTTTAAGACAAGTTTAACTATGTACTTAAATTACAGGAAATTTTTATATTTCCTCTTTGCATTTGCACGGGCCATGTTTCGTTTCAATTTTCGTTTTTTTTTTGCAACCTCTACAGCTACTGGCGTAATATTTTAATATTTCTTCTATTTTATCTGTGACAAACCATATGCTGTAAACATTTTTAAATAGCATTTCATAATAATACTTCAACATTTCTCTCGAGCTAGTGAAATTCGAGCTGAATGACACAATTTTTCAAACCCAATGGGTGACGCGAAAGGAAAAGTTTTCGTACTCTTCCGCAATAAAGCGAACAACGCACACGGTCCGAACAATTCTCGCTTACTTTATGAAAAAAGAAACAAATTCCCCAAAGAGATGCTCATCGTGAGGAACTAACGAGGACTATAGACACCTTGTTTATCACACGGGAAATTGAGATGCTTTCGTTTTTTTTTCTTCGTTCAAAACGGGCGATTTAGGAAGGTTTGCGGGGAAAAATATTCGCTCGCCCCAAACATTGATTCATTCCCCATCTCCCACAGTCCTACCATTTCCAGGGATCGATCCTGGCGAACAAAGAGAAACTACCTTTCCCTGAAGGGCGAGTACACGAAGGGAAAATAAATTGTTTCGATATAATCACGTTCGGGCTGATGTTGCTTCAAAACTCGTTTCAAACAAATTTGCTTTCCAGTGACCTTTTGTATGTGTGTGTGTGTGTGTGTGTTCCTATCTGGTAAGGCTCTCTGGCGTAGTTTCGAGAGTGTTTGCGGCCTTAGAAGAAGATAAGCCGAATGGCAACATCGTAGGTGCAGGTGCTTTATTGCTTTTGTTTGTTTTGAGTATTTTTGACAGAAACAACTTTGTGTTGACGTTTCGGGCGCTATAGTAGTCCGAGTTTTGTTATGATGTTTGGGAGGGAATTTGCTCATCTTCTTCATCACATTCGAGTGTAGTTAGAACGGAAATAGTTTATGTTTTTAGTCTCATTATGAGCGTGGAAGTACGAGAAGCTTTAGATTTCTCCTGTTCGAGTACAATATTAATCATTCGACGCCTGTCAATGCCTCTCGTACTAGGCAGTCCATCGCAAAACAGATGGCTTCATCGCGGGAGTAAAGTGATACAAAAAACAGACAGCGAACGCGTGTGTGTGGCATCCTCCACACCTTCTAGAGTCCCCTTCCCCCTTCCATCCTCCAGCGAGGACGACTAGCAACACCTGTGATTCATTGCATTACAATTTATGGTTCCTTATGGCGTTGGCCGTTGTCGGGAAACAAACTTTGCCACCGTCTCGAACCGGCCGGAGTGTATCACTTACCACTTGCAAAACTTGCACGGCACTCCGCTCAACCACATTAGCGTTGGTTCCTCCTTCTTGGGCGGGCGAATTTTGAAAACTTGCCCTAACTGGCTACCGACCGACCGACCGGTGGCCATTAGCTCGCTGTAAGTTACGTTGCCTCCGGTGTGCTGGGAGGACGTGTTTTGAGAGGGAAGTAGGAGTGGCGGGGTGCAGAGTTCACACCGACACCGAAAGGTGTGAAACATTGCCTACAAGCTGCCCCGAGGCTGCCGGTAGCCAAAGTAAAGGCAGCATGTATGTGTGCGCTTATTTATTATTCGGTGCTTTCTTGGACGTCTGACATCTGTTCCTTCGGGTGGTGGTTGAATTTTCAATTAACTGCTGCACGGGGAAGATTAGAGCCGGGTTCGTGTTAATGATCGCCACGTGCTAAGTGCGGCTGAAGTTTATGCCTGAAAAATCGAGATGGACAAAATATCGTTATTTTGCATTATAAGCTGATTTTTTTACTATTTAAGGTTGGATTGGAGGGTACAGCCATATTTGTTCCACATTCACTAAACGCCTCGTCGAGCGTGTGTGAATTGTGTACCAACGGGCATAAAATTGCATTAAGGCGAATCGATCCTTTCCTTGCCATCGACAAAGAAAACTCCGCCTTCGGCCCGAAAACTAGGGCAAGCAAACAGCGTGTTCGTTACATCGCCCACGTCGCTGATTGAGCTACGGAAACCCTTCGTCATAGAGTGATTTCCAGGGCTAGGCTACCAGATTTCTGCGGGTACTGATGGAAAATAGTACGACATTTTCCGCCACATTCTCGGTGCCTCGACGGGGATGGAATTGATTTCGTTTCCAAAATTGACGGTAACAAAATGCAGACAGAGTCAATCACGAAGCATTGAACGCGCCTGGGTTTTGGACCGGATCATGGCAGGCCTTGGATCAAACATTGAGAACTATGCATTCGTTTAGATGGAAAAAGCACATGTGGGAAACATGTTTAGTAGAAGACCCGGGGTAGGAGAGAGAAAAATATTCATTTAAGGGTAATTTTTAGAGTATAAAATCCTTATGCTTGAAGAAAATCAATGTTCTCTATCAATTCCTCAACGTTTCCTACAGATGAAGAATATTGTACCAGTTATTTTCAACAATTCCCCATCCAGTGTAGAATTGGTTTAAAATAGTAGTTGAAAGGTTGAATTCGAATAAATCTATACAATTTCTACAATCTAAGTATTCAACCTCATGCGTTAAACACAGAAGGTGTAACAATAGTTTTAGATTTAGAGGGAAATTTTGACATTTAAACGGTATAAATCTAAGTAAATGCTAGAAATTTAAAGCTATCGATGAAAACTGCTCAATTCTCATGATTGATGTGTTTTTATTATAGCATTCTTTCTTTATTTTCAATAAATGTTTATACTTTTCGAAATCACAAAATCAGCACAATAGTCGGTTGAATCGCCCCTAGCAACTGTCGCCATGTTTGCGTCACATCGAAGCCGGATGATTATTAAGTGACGGGTGATGGAAACAGCGAAACATCGTCGAATAATCATCACGACATGCACATCACGCAGCAGGCGACGGCTTGGCCGTACGATAACGACGATACGGCCGCTTCCGCAAACTCGTTCGCAAATCCGACACTTTGCGACATGATTGAGGCTCGCTTTAAAGTTTGTCTGCGTTCAATTTTTGTGCGACATGCACGACCGGATCTTGGATACCGAAGGTTCCATGTGACGTGGGATGCTTTTGGGCCGAAATGATGCTGATTGCGTTAGAGCAGATCTATTTGCGACGCTTTATTTCTTAGTCGTCGCGGAATGGATACCGCTTGATGTGCGTTTTGTCAACGTTTGTGCTGTGCAAGCAACACGCGTGTACGCACACAAAGATCAAAGAAATGTGTGAAGCAACAATTTGGAAAAGTTGAGCTAAATTGGTGTAAAAGTATGAAAAGTTACATGTATTATGACAAAGTTTGAATATTAGACTTTAGACAAAACAAGAATAAGAAAGAATATAAACTAAACAAGAACAAAAAGAAAGAGTAAGAAAGTTAATTAATTAAACTGAAAGTACGATGGAAAAGGAAAAGGAAAAAAAAAACTCAAACAAAACGAACCATAAGAGTGCGTTTGCTGCGTTTTTTCGTACACTACTGTAAACTGTCAAACCCAAACCTCGTGCAGTACGACACCATCTCGTTGCTAGAGCAATAATGCAAAATATTTTCCTCTCGCTGTACGTACAGACGTAATCACTGGCCGGTAAAGTGAGTATTCAGACCCGATTGTGCTGCACCTTTCCCTCATACACACGATTGAAAACCTCGGTCCGATTTGTTCGCACCGAGATGAATGACGTTTTAAAACGCCCCCTGCCCGGCCCAAAACCCTCCCAACAAACAGTTTCATGTTTATTAAACCGAATTGATTCGCACGGGGGCGGTGGGGCGGTTGATGTTCGTGCTAAAATGATCGATTTAAGCCGTGTTCAGGCTGGCAGGGAAAACCACAAACAACGTGCGGTGTTGGGCGTGGGGAGGGGGATGTTTTAGCCGCTTGTCTTTACCGGCGCTTTACCGGCCCGGAGTGGTTTATGTGCTAGGTTCACGGACGCATTCGGAATGCATTAATAATTGGCTGCAACACCACCAAATCGAACGCGCTGAGGGAGGAACCCGAAAAAAAAACAACTAGCAATCGATGGGAATCGGAAATTGTTCCGCCATTGTCGGATGCACTGTAGACTTGTGTCGTTTTGATAAGCGAACCAACTGGCAACTGCTGCTACCGGTTCGTATGATAATGATGTGTAAAGGACTGCTTGATCTACCCGCCTTCCATAGTTATTTGTTTACGTATTTAAATTCCTGGCCGACAAAACAAAAACTCCCTTTTTACGCCCATTTCAAACCGATCTCAATGGCTACTACCAAATTAAAATAATTAATAGGGCACCAGTGTTTGCTTTGTCGAGGGGTGCAAATTACGTCAATCAGCACCAGCACTTGATCGGTTCGATCCTTTTTCTGGAGGTGGCCATGAAAACCGAGACACCTGTTTGCTGGTTTCCTGCCATCCGAATCGGTTCCCTGTGCTGATGGGTTCGTTTTTTTTTTTTTACTTTATTTATTCAAACTCAGCCCTTGCATCGGCGTAATTAACGAAATTACCCCTTTCTGGGAAGCAGCAAAATGGTCTCCACCCGGGCCAGACACATCGATGCGTGCGTAACATGGAAAGGATCGGTTGCTCGAAGTGCTCCACAGCAAGGCAAACAGTGCAAGAGCCAGTGCACGTGTTTGAGTTGCCACCGGGTTGATTGAGGCGAGAAAAATGTTCATCTTATGCTTGCCGGGAACGGCAAGGTGGTGGATAAAAGTCAAACAAGATGGTGAAATTGAATTGAAATATTGCACGCACTTGCGTTTCATTTGCGTTTAATTATATACACAGGGGTTCTACTGGGAACGCGTGAGGCGATGGCACGGAGATGTGCTAACTTGCGGTTTTCGTAACGCAAGTCAGCAAGTTTAGGGTGATTTGCAATGTTTCATGTAAAAATGTGCTTGAAAATATGTTATTACATTTCTTTTAGCATTTGAAAACATAATTTAAATCAAAATCATCCTATCCACACACTCGCCGTTTCTTCCCTTTCTGGGTCATTCAAACTGATTTGATTACAGCATCTCCAACGCTCCCATCATTCCGACGTGCTAATGTAGGCGTGAAATTGTCGCCCATCAGCGGACGGAGTGGTGTAACCCACGTCAGTACTCGAGCGGATCGTTTGCGCAATCAAATGCGTTAAATTTGCGTCAAACTTAAGCGTCCCGACCGATCTATTGCAAAGGAAGCGTGTGGAGAAAATTTCGTATTCCAAGCGTCCTTGCGAACGCCGGGATTCCGGATGTGCTGTCCATGGTGCTCTCCCGGCACAATGCTCATTCTTCCGACGGGAGCAAACGACATTTGCCTCCGGTACGCAGGATAGCTTTCGATATTCCTGGGATTTGACGTACGTTTGGGCGGGGTACGCTGGAGGAGGCGGCATTATTTGCGAATCACCCAACGCACCCTCAACGCCTACTGTGGCGCGGAGAAATACCATGGGAATGCAATCACGAGTTTTCAAGCTCATTCTTCCCTGGGCAGCATTCAACGTTCGGCTCGAAGGTATCCTTCGGAGGATTTTTCGAGCATTCCGCATGCAAAACCGATTCATTACAAATGGCTCATCTCTATCTCTCCATCGGTTCTCCGGGTGGATGTTTTGTGGATGCAACGTACAATGCGTGCATGCGGAATGACTCAAAGTGTTGAGAAAAGCTTACCCGGCTCAAAGAGCAGCGTCGTTGCCCATTTGATTAGCATTTTAAAACGACTGGTCGTGCCGTTCGCTAAACGGCAGACGGAATATAGTGCCGATGCGTAAAAAAACATTTTTTTGTTTATTTAACACATTCTTGTTCGTTGCTATGAAATGTTTCCCATTTTGTGAAAGAAAATTTCAATACAGTGCTTGTGCCGTTTACCGACTGGTGGCGCTGTTTGTGCAGCTGTCAAACGCTACTACCGAAATGGTGTCAAAATATTTAGTTTTCGTAGAAACAGTCTCCAACCGATGGCAGGAACGAACAAACAAAGTGGAAAGAAATTTCCATAATAAAAGTGTTGAAAGCGTTTTGTTTTCTTCTTCGTGCGATCCCCGGGTAAATTAAGTCGAAGTCGAGCTTATCAAAGTTCAAGAGTTTTTTTCCGTGTGCAAGCTATAGCAAAAATAAGAGAAAAAAAATTTTTCGCGAAGTACTGAAGCCACCACCGAATAGATAGAGCCGAATGTTTGGCAAAGAATTTCTCTTCGCCAAACAATCTGACACGCCTGCCAATGCTCGTTTCGTCGGCTCGTTTAGCCCGCATGAATGTGGGTCACGTTCGTGTTGGCCGTTCGCGGAAGGTCTTCACGGTGATGGTGGTGAAGCAACAAACGAACGAAAAAAAGTGTCCCCATAAAAAACGGAAGAAAACAAAAAAAACCCAAAACGCCAAACCAAATCTAGCGCGAGAATTGATACGAGCGAAGGAAAGCCCACCCGGGATTGTGCACGCGGCCAGTGCAGTTGAAAATGCAAACGAGCCAGAAGGATATGAATGTCGTTTGGGTTTTGTTGGGTGGTTTTTTGTTGTTGTTGTTGTTGTTTGTCTGCCCTTTTTGCCGCCCGCAACCAACCACCCAGTGGTGGCCGTTCGTTAGGCGGCCGAGCCTGCAGAAGGGCCGACCGGTCCTGATTGGGTGGCCTCGCATCGACGCTTTCCACCGAGTGTCCTTCACGGCCTTCACCATCACGCTAACAAGATGGATTTGCGCTTGTAAAACACGCGCCGAAGAAACAGCCTTCACCACGGCCGAAACGAACGGAGACGGCGACGGGCGACGGGAGCGGTTCCAAATGGACCAGCAAATCTGTGACAGTTTCCTCCAGAGTATCTTCCGGTGTCGTTCAAGGCACAAAACAATGTCGCAAGCCCGGGCGGCGGACCGTCCTTCTTGCAGGAGGACCGATCTGTGCCGACGACCATCACGGCCATCGCTTGCATCTCATTTCCCGTTCGGTGGATTCCTGCGGCCGTAGGGAACGCTGTGCCCGGGAGCGGTGAAGGCGAGATTGAATATCTGTTTATTATAGTTTATGGCGGAGTGCCTTGGGACAGTGGATGATACAATCACAGCCACGCGTGCCCTCTGTGGAGGGACCGGGCCTTCCACGGGTGGTAAAGAACTTGCACCGTCGTTCGATTGCAATTCGATCGGCAGCGGGTAAGCTCCCTTTGGGGCATTTCGGGCAATGAATAACAACACCGTGCGGTGCGAGGATATTGTTGCATCCGGTGGTTTCGGGCATGCCGAATGCATTATCGTCCATTGCTCTGGTGGAAGGGCCGATAGGTGGCCGATAAAATGCGAAATAAGAATTTACAATCCATTTCCATAGACTAGGGAAACTGTTTGCTATCCATGATTGATAGTTCCCGCTTTCGTTCCTCTTTGTTCCCGCCGTGAAAATTTCAAATGTACTTTGAAATATTTCACCACATTATTCATGCACTTTCCGCAAAAGCCCAGCGCAATCAAACAAACACCACGAATGGAGGCAACTTTTTCTATCCGTGTTTCCACCACGGGCTCTTATCGTTCACGAACTGGTTTGCGTGTAACACCCGCCCCATTCGAAACGCCAATCAAATTTCGCCCTCAACCGATGGAACCTGTCCTGTGTGACGTGGTGTGCCAAAACAACACGGAAATGAACGTCTTCGCTCGGTGTATCGGGTATGTCGACGGTGGCCACAATCCGTGCACACGATGACGGCAATTGCTGTTGCGCGTTGATTTATTTGATTGCAATTCTGCCTCTTGGGGAGAGAAGCTGGAGATGAGAAGACACTCCAAAAGCCGTCTCGTATCGAATGGGACTTCCATTTCGCGAACCGTCGCGTCTCATTTCTTCCCTCTCCCCTTTCCCCCTCCGGAAAGCTTCGGCAGCGTACGTGAATGAATGCAAATCGATCCGGTATCGATTGCCGAACTGCATTATCCGTCGTGTCGCGTTGGGATGGCGGGATGAAAAATTGCACGAAACATTCATCCGCCGGCAACCTTTGTTGACTGACTAGCACGATCCGGCTATAATGATTTCATTGCCAACATCAAGCACAAATCAAAGCTGCCATCGATGCCGCGGTACAAAGCGATAAAACTGTAGAAAACAAGAAACAAAAATATAAACAAAACCCTCCGGAAGCTCCTCCTGCGGAGTGGGAACGCGGAGCACTAGGTAGGAAAATGGAGATAAACAACCGTAAGGCGCACGTTTCCATTTCCGATCATATTCAAATGAGTATGCAAAGTGGACGATAAGATAACCGAACCGTCAGTCGGGCCACTTCGTGCCGAACAGATTGAATAAATCATTATTTTTTCACGGCGAAGGCTCGGGGAAGGTTCAATTCGTCATTTTCATCCTTGACGATCAGCGATGGGAGCAATCTTTCTCGCCACCATCGGAAGGAGCTTAGGCAAATATACTTTTTTTTTACTGTAGAGTGATTTTTAAGTAGTATTTTATGTTGTTGGTGATACTTTGGAAGGGATTGATGTTTGTTTCGTTTTTGGTTTCATAGTTCTAAGAGAGACATTGGATTAGAATGTACATATAAAATAACTACAGTTACACACTGTATGAATCAAGATGTTTAGTTTAAAGCTAGAAGATAAATCTTAATTGAAATTAATTAAATAAATTTAATTATTTGTAGTTCACGTGCGTACCGAACCGCTTAGTTTTAAATTTGAAATAATTTCTGTGTATTGAAGTGAACTCACAAATCAGCTACATATTTATGGGTAGACCAGATAAAAATATGATAATAAAGCAATCAAATGAAAGGAAAACGATTGGTTTTAGGAACTATCCACATGGGAGGGAAGGAACTGACTAGTCCAGTAAGTTTCTTATCACGGCAAGCTTGGCTGCGTAGGTCGTTAGGACACAGAGAAGAAATGTTAGATGGAAGCAAATCGAGACTAAATTAATAGATTGAATATTTTTTGAACATTGTATTGCATAGTGGTTTGGGATTTTTACTTGCAAAAAACTCCTGCCAATTTCATCATCATGTAAATCCAGAAGAAAGGGAAGAACATGATTACTTACAATTTGACACTGTATCAGTACGGTCCATCAAACCATCTTTTTTGATGCCTTAAATGAGTGTCGCTCTTTGGAGACTAACTTCGAAATTTCTGTCCTCTTTGCGCTCACGATTGAGAGCGTGCAGATGCCTGTAAGAGAAAAGGGCGAATAATTTTTGATTTCTAAATTCCATATGTTACCATTTCATTCCGTACGTACATAAAGAAACAAACGTTTACATCTTCCTGCATCAATGAAAATCCAGACACGGTAGGGATCGTATGATCTTCACGATTCATGAATATGTTCCGCTGGATTTGATGTTGTAACTTTCATCTGCATCTTCTATCTGAAAGCCATCGAACTGCCATTAAAAAACGATCCACTCTAAACGCTTTCGAAGCCTTATGTTTTATAGTATACACGCCTGGATGACTTATTACTTCTTCTACAGGCAGCTCAAGGTATTTCGATAACTCTTTAGCAGAGATGAGTTCATTCGATTAGAATACTCCATGAAATGGCTGCGAAGGTTTGTGAGATTGTTTACGCTGGTCTTTTCGTATTTAGTTTCGTCAAGTATGAACACTGGTTTTTGCCACGCTTTCCAGATTTGCTGTATATTCTGTTACGCTGATCTTCCACCTCTAGACTTAGCAGACAAATTCGCCCGTTAGTTCGTGGCTCAAACGCTTCCAATTGCACTGGCAACAACTGATTTCCGAAATCCCAACACTTCGGCACTTAACATCGGCACTTAACATCGGCACTTATCTGAATGACTATAATCAAACCACTGTTGACACTGAACGCAGGATGAACGTCTTTGCGAGCAAAACAGTGAAATGAAACTAGCTAGACTCGTGGTGAAGCTCATTTTATTCAATATCGTGCTAGATTGTTCTCTTCATTATCAAGCTTCTCAAAAAAAAAAAAAAACTACATCCAACCGTAGAATTTATCCTCCTCTCTTTCCGTTTCCGGTCAAGATTGCTAAACATTATCAGTATTGTTATGGTCGTAGCTATTTTCGGATCGCGGTTATCAGCTCGTCTCAGCAAGATCGAAGTGTGAACAAAGTGTGCCTAATGATGTTGGCTCGTATCGTTCGGGCAGTGGACATTCGGTTCTGTACTAAAAACATTCTAATGTGTGAAAACGTCTACGGTGTACATAGCTTCAAAGCAAACCAGTCGATCCAATAGGGCCAAGAACCTGTAAAACGAATGCAAAGCGTGCGTTTTAATAGCAACAAATCGAAAAAAAACCGTAACCCTTAAAACGAACAAAGTAAACAAAGTCGAGTTTTATCAATCCACTGGATACAAAAAAAAAATGGTAGAAGTCGAACTTCCGTGCGATTAGCGTATCTCATCGAAAGAGCTCTTCGTTCCGGTTTTTCACTGAAGAAAGACTTATCAGTGACGCCCAACCAATCACCGGTTATGCTCGATACCGACCGCAGATACCGAGAATTGTACAACTTCCTACAGGTAAGCAGCTGTGCGGTCAGCAATTCGCGTTTGTTATCAGTCACCGTACCCTGCAAATCACATGATACCAAGTATCGAGCCGACACTAAGCCGACTAAGGTTATAGCTGATAACGAAAACTGCAGGTTGAATGGAAGAAATTATGATTTTGGTGATACGATTTTTTTACTTATCATTGTGCTGCAGTCCTTTCAGGCTGGTTATACCGATAATGATACCGATCTCACCTGGAGTGTCTCACCTTTGGAAAGAGAAACTATGCTTTGAGTGTTAAATATTACATTTAGTTGTTTGTATTATTCAAAGAAACATTGATTGTGTTTATTTAATAAATTTGTTTTCAGCTACAAACTTGTCAACATCAAACAGTTACCAGCGAAGAGGTGAACTTTCACAATCGCGTTGGAAGAAAATTTGCAAAGCACTCCAATTTGTGTGCGTGAAGCAAATCCTTGCGATTCGTTCCCTTCAATACTCTGGATGACATCGGCATGAATTTTGTTCTATTGTAAAGAATTATACGCCATTGGAGATAAAGCCACACTTCGACGCGCTGGTAGAACGAAAGCAACTGATAAAGACGGCTTGGTTTTACTCGCGATAGAAACTGACGAACAGCCCGAACAGATAAATGCGATGTTGGGGAAAATTTTCAACAGTTCTAAGATTTACCTTCGGTAACCGTGGACTGAGTGGATAAAACATATGATTTTATTACTTTTTGCTATGAATTTTACTTTAAAAGCGACGTGCTAATCATACAAAAACTTCTTTCATATATTTCAGCTAAAGTGTACGTTATGAAATGTGGTTGAATTTAAGAACGAATTACAAATAAATTGTTGGTTTAACCTTATTAGAAGTGAGTTTTATTTGGAGGCAATATTCCTACTTTCACATTCATGTTGAGTAGATCAAAACCGATGTAAAAAATTATAAATTTTCTAATCTAATCATCGTAAATGATCGTAATGATACAGGCTAAGCCAGGTTGCAAATGTTCGTCCTAGATGATGTTTCAACCAACATAGTAAATATGCTGCATATTTACCGATCAAAACGATATTAAACTCGTATTGATTTTGGATTGGGTATTCAGAATGAAATCCAAATGTCTGTTGGAAGTGGTAAAAAGTAACTGAACTGGAATATTTGATAGCAAAACTAATAAGAAACCTTAGAAATTCAAACAAAAAGGCGATAGAGTAACCTGTGGAAAAGGATTTCCTTAAAAACAACACACACTCCAGACAGCAAAGCCAGCAAAGACAGCAAAAAAAACGCAAAATCTTGTGCAACTGAAAACCGATAGTAAAAGAAAACTGTAAAACCAATAGCAAAAAAAAAACAATTGGTTTCGCTTAATACATTAGCTGTGGTTTTATTTCATAACTCACGCCCCGATGCCCATGAGCTCATTTTTGGATCGAGATTTTTCCATTTAGTTTTCACTTTTTTCAAGGCACGTTTGATTTTATTCCTGTTTTTTTTTTTGTGTTTTTATTTTCTCTCCTACCACGAACGTCCCAACGTCGGCACGTAGCAGCGCCTGTAACCGGGGGCGCACAATAAGTTCTGCGCTTTATTTTCGTTCGATTCTGAACGGTCCGGTCAGCCGCGTCCACGGGGTCTTTGCAGGACCTTTGCCTGCGCCGGTCCATGTGGCACGCATTCGATCGGAGGGTTAAACGCATATTATGAATATAAACAGGATTGGTTTTTCGTATCGGCACCGGTTCGGCTTTCGCTTTCGGTGTGTAGCGGCATGCTGTCTTCCACCATTTTGCAGGGCGAACCGTTTTCATGGCGTCTTACCATCGTGGACGGAATTAGCTATTCCACGGACACGGAAGTTCGACTGTGGCGGGAGGGCCCGTGCTATCTATTATTCATCAATTAGTCCTCGAAGCGCAGTGGGACCTGCTTCAGCGAAGCCGTTCTTCGACGGTTCGATTAGCTCTCGAAAAGAGACTTATGGCTAAATCGTTGCGAGTGTCCCGCTTGCGGAGGCTTTTTAGCTTTCGGTAACGATTCGCCCGGCTTCCGTTGGCTGGTAAAGCTTTGCCTTTGAGGTTTTCTTTTGGCTAAAGGCGGCTCGTGGAGTGGAACGGTTCCGTTTCTCGGGCAGGATCGTTGGTGAATTGTTATGCAAATTAAGCGCGTTTCCGTGGGCACCAGGCCACAAGCCAGCGGGGTGGCAGGGTGGCAAGAATGGAAAGAAACACGACCACTGGGTGCTGGGAAAGGTCAAACCACCCGTGTAAACCTGGCTCTCGGAAGAAAAGGCGGACCAACTCGGACGGAAGGAAACGTCGGCGAGACGTAACGAATCGAAAGCGGCCTTCGGGTGGAAGAAAAATATGCCATCTTACGCACGAGAGGCCTGCCCAAGACGTTGATCTAACGCGTGCACCGATCACGCGCCCTTCGAGACGGTGAACCAAACCACCGGGGGTTTGGGTTTCCAATTTTTCCCGACCTACGCACACGTGTGCGAGCCGATGGATTTCCGTTCCGTTCCGTTCCGATCCCGGGGTCCGTTCGGTTGAACGCATGCCACATACCGATCGGATTGGTGCCGTGCGGCATGCCTCGATGCTTCGCACAGAAAGGGTAAATGCAAATTGCATTCCAACCGTAGCGAACGGCACGTTCCGGGATTATTTTCTTTTATTAAAGCCGAAAGGGTCCGGCACTGTACGCCGCGCACTGTTTCCGATGTATCAAGTGCGTGCGGGGCGATGGAAAAGACGTGTTTATTTAAAAATAAGTCTTTAACATACAAGCTGAATCGAAAAGAGGAAAGAAAAATACCGACTAGCAAATAATAACATGTGTCAAATATGATTTTATTTGTCATCTGTAAACAAACACTCAAATACTAATGTTTGACGTTTGAGTCAAACACTGTTTACAAACCAAATGATTGTGCTTTGCTTACACGTCGTGTTTACGCTTGTGAAATAGTTGTGATTAAGAATTGTAATAATAGTATCAGTATCAAAGTAAGATTTACTTGCATGCTTCGTTTGATATTTCCGACCGACAGCAGGGGTCTACGAGAGCTCCCCGTTTTGAACCTGTTTGTTTTGTTCGAGAGATGGCCGAGCGCTATCCAAATGTACTAGTTTTACTAGTTTTACTTACTTACAGAAGATTTTTGCAAAAACATCTCTCACTGTTGAAATGTGACAAACTGATGAAACTGGTTGTGGAAAGTAGAAAAACTTTCACATTTTTCCAAAAGTCCAAACGTGACTAAAAGTTTCACTAAACTAAAACTTCCATACAAAATTTCTACGGATCAATTTTTAGCATTCTTTGAAATGCTTGAAACGTTATTTGAAGTATTTTTAAGAATTCAAGAAGTGTTGTTAAAATAATAAATAAAATTTTTATCTTCCATAAAAAGGCCACTTTGCATTTTGCGATGAACGAATTGTTTATTTATTAAAACTTGCCGAAATTGCTACTGATAGCGTGTTGAATGAAAATGTGCAAACACTGTAGAATTTTTTTTTTTGTAAAATGTTAATGCCACAAAACACAAGCCGTAGGTTTAATACTACACTATTATTATCATTGCAAAACATAGAATAGAAAAATGAATTCATTGCATTAAAGAGTAATATTCCAGTCTTTCATTCGACCTAAGGAAAGCTGGTTCGTTTACTCTATTTTAGTTTGCAATAAGAATTACAGCTCTTTGAGAGTGTTACACAGAGTGCGGCGTTTGTATTGATTCAATTTTTTTTGTGTGGTTTAACCACATCCTATGAATGTTATCAATATTCACTTTCGATATTGCAGTTTTGATATTGAGTTGATGTTGCTGTGTTACGAGTCTGCCAATAACACATTATTGGTGTTTCATTTGAAATAATTTGTAAGGCAGATCTTAACTTCAACGCTCGTCTTGTTTGCAATTAAATACGTGAACCAAATAAATAACTTTTTGCTTTCTTTTAATGCAAAAGAATCGATGGAGTGAACCATCGTCTGACCGATGGAGTGTCAACAAAGCTCACACGGTCAGGTCGCAATTGATTTTTAATACTTTATCGACCTCTTTCTTAAATAAATAGCAGCCACTTACGTAACAGCAACGGTGACTATAAAAACGAAAAGTTAATAAAAGATAAATTGTAGTAGTCGAGCATTCATGATTCAATGTAAAAATGGCGGCAGCCTGATTTGAATTTGTATGCAAATTTTGCAGCAAATGACTTGGGATCGTCTTCTTTTAATGTGAAACTATGGGGTGGGAAACTATAGAAAGAGAACAAAAACATGTGGCTTCGAAATTAACAGTCGAGTTGTCAAATAGCCATGTGTTAGTGGTACCGATGTCATGTGTGTTTTGACAGTTTGACAGTGATTTTATCGTCATAAATCGTAGCAAATGTAACAAAGCATCAATTAAACTTACGTTCTCCGCAGTATAGTGACAATAACACTAACCACTCTAACCAAAAGTGCTTAAAAAGAATAAAAGTTAAAAAATATGTTTACGAAAGTAAAGCAAGCACATCGTCATGTTTGATTGCGATGAATACTAAAGCATGCTGCCCCTGTGGGTGAGTTTATTTCCTACGTAAAGGTTGCAAAAGGCACTTCCAAAAACAATAAAGTGTAATAAATTGTCCCGAAAGGGAACGAAACCCTTTGCAGGCAATTTGATACCGTTATGCAACGCTAGCGTTGCTAGCTTGGGATTGTTCATAAAGCGCAATAATGGTTCATATATATGATGAAATCTGTGCACTTCAGCGGCACCGGTGCATCTGTTCCAAGGCGAAGGATGACTTTAAAGTGCACCGGAACAAAGGTGAAGCGCTTGAGCTCGATTTATTCAATCGTGTGCAGAATTCTTCATCCGTACAATGAAACGTTCTTTAAGTGGCATCATTCTTCACCTGAAGCACCATCTTGTGTGCGATTGTAAATCTTCGCAACGCACCCGGCTGTGTGTGTCGGGGGCTCGTACGATGTGTACCGATCTAGGTTGTGGAAAATAAATAAAAATACCCAGCCAAACGGCACAACGTCTCGCGTCGTCGTAAAGCTTTCGGTAGCATCCGCCGTATCAATTATGCCAATGATTTCGTACCAGGTGAGATCGGTGTCAGCTTCTAGTAGCGCAACGCCTTGCAGAGTAGGTTTGGAAAGTATGTTAAACACCCAGCTCGACCGGAAAGAAAGCCAAAAGGACGCCCAACAACGACGACGGCTCGCGTTAGGCTCCCAGGTGTGCAGTTTTTTTATGAAATCTCAATCCTCTAATCCTCTCCAACCATTCGGTCGAGCCTACGCCAGAAAACCGAGCAACACAACGTTTTATTCACGTGCTGTTTTTTTTGTTTCGTTTGTTTGTTTCTTCACCAACACCAGCCCCGAAAGCGACCGTTGCAACATCCGACTGTGGGACGGGCCACAGCAGCCGCGAATTTCCACCAGTTTTTCCATAATCGCATAATAAAGTAATCCCGGGGAACTAATTATTTGCGCACGCCGTGCGTTCCGCACAGGTGCTCGTTGACATTCGGTTGTTGAAATTGGGTTTGGGGGCACAGCAAACACACACATACACATATTCATACACATACACAAAGTTTTACCTTTCTGCCGCTTGGAGCGCTTGGAGAGGGCATGAGCATGGACTGTTTACTTCGCGGCCTACCCTGATGCCTGTGAGTGCTTTGATCTTGAGCCTTGTGGATGATTTTTTTGTCACCGTTTTGTGTATTTGAAGGTGGATTGAAAAGTTAATTTCAAAAATGGAACTGAAATGGCATTTACAATTTTTAATTAAAAATACTTTTTTTACATAAATAAATAATATTTCATATTTTTATGTGTATTTTTATGTGACAATTTATCTATAAACATCTATAAACAAAACTTACTAACTAATGTAGTACTTGTTTGTACTAAGTTTCGTTCTAAGATAGAGATGATAGCGTTGCCCAAGAGCAAATCCATCTTTTTGTACTAAAATGTTTGACGTTTGCATCCAGCATTGTTTACAAACAAAAAATGTTTATGTTGAGCCGCGCTTCGCTACAATTGACATTCGCTTCGGTAATGTGTAAGAATGAAACATTTTTTCATATTTTAATGAATGTTTTTTTTTGTGAGAGTATATTTACTGCATTGCTACTCTTTCTAGCGAATGGAATTGTACACGATATTAATACATCATTTCTATTGCATTCAATTGCGGCATACCGCTGCGTTTCCAGACCGTAACCATCCTGTCCAGTAGCATCTGTCGTGGACAGTAGAAGCTGATAAAATAAAGGCCGGCCCTGTTCACCGAGTCCGATACAGTCGGTGTTCGGTGGTTTTTCCTTGCAACGCGACCCCTACGCATCCCCTCTGAACGCTGAACGCCTTCGCCCGAAAGAAGCACAAAGAACTGTTCCCGCCAGCGAAACGACTGCGCCAGGCAGCCACTGACATCTGACGCCCGAAGCCCTGCGGTGCCCGGCGCTTCGGTGGTTGTTCTGGCAACCTTGGCCTCCAAATGACGCTTTATTTCTTTCCACTTCGTTTGCGACCTCTTTCCCGCCGTCCGGGATGAGCTAAAAAGTTCGTTCTTTGCTTGTGTGTTTTTTTTTTATTATACTTTTTTTCGTGCATAAGCACAACGGAAAGTAACACAGTAAGCGATCGACCTTTTTTTTTTGGTTTCTCACCCCGCTGGGAAAGCTCCCACACAGTGGAGTGTGTTACTGTGTGGGTGCGTGGGTACGAATGAGGAATGGATCGGAATAACGAAAAAACGCGCACCCACGGTTGAAGAAATTTTAATTCGTTTTCTACGATTTGCTTATCGTGCCCGGCGATAAGGGCGCGAAGGTGTGACGAGACGGGCCGCTGGCCCGCGTTTGTCGTCGGCTTACGGCTTTAAAGGTGTCGGTGTCGGACGAACGGCGAACTCCCGTTCCGCCGCCGCACGTGGCAGAGGAATTTCGCTTACGAAAGCAATTTATTTTCGAATAGCATTATCTCGTTTGGTTCGTTTTGTTTTCCGTCTGTTGTTTGTTTCTTTTTTCCCCGCTCGTTTTGGAGGTGTGTTAAGTTTTTTTCTTCGATTCTTGTCGGTTCACTTAAAGTGTATTTAAAACTTGTGAAAGTGAGCAAACATTTTCTTTTCGATTGCATTTTTTTCTTCACTCCTTATAAGTTCTTTAGTGGAAGAAACCGAGTTGTCATCCGTTAAAAATATGTTTCAATTTGTACCTTCACAAATCGCACCGTATTTGGGTGCCAAAGACAAACCCATTTGCCTCGACGACGGTCTCATTTTCTTCGATGGCCTGGGCCATAACTTTCATCCCATCGACAGTGTCCTTTTAGCGGCGTGAGTGTCACGTCATAAGCAAGCACATCATTTTCGGTTTCAGCCACCCCACCCGGCCGCTCCCTTCTCGCCCTTTCGGAAAGGGTCGGGTTTGCTGTCGAGCCGAGGCGAAGCGAACGAACGAACGAACGATCCATAAAGGCGAAGTATGGCAATAAATTTGGGATCAAAATGAAAAACACATAATGCTTAATTTATACTTTTGTTTTGATCAGATTCTTTTCGCTCGGTGTGTGTGTTTGTGTGCATTCGATATTTTTTTTTGCTTTTTGCACCCTTCAGTAGTCACAATCAACGGGCGGTAGTCGTTGCTACGCCCTCGAAGGAAGACATATTTGTCCTAATGATGGAATGTAGCAGCGGCCGCGGGATGACGAGCGACCATGCCGCCGTTTATTTTACTCGCGTTTTGCGAAAGAATGGGGTGAAGTTTTTCCACCCCGAAACAACGACCGGGAGTTAAGTAAATTATTGCTACGATCATGAAAGAAAGGAACAAGGAAAAAAAACACATCAAACACTCACCCATTGTTCTACCCATTGGATTCTCGAGACGTGCGTGCCTATCGCGGTTCTTGTGTGTGTGTGTTTTTTTTTCGTTTGGTTCGGATAATCTTAAGCGCGCTAAAGAAATTGTTTTTCCGTGCCGGATGTTTGCACCGATTTGATAAAGATGAACGCAGTGATGAGGTAAACATTTCGTGCGGCCGTAGTAAAACAAAACACCATCCGCGATGAAAGTGGAAATGCGCTTCTTCGCGTCCTTAACGAGGTGGAACGATGCGAGCCGAAGCGCTTGGTTGAAATACATTGTCGGTTTTGTGCTTAAAAGAGGGAGCAAATTTGTTTGAATGATCATTTATGCCGAATGTGTGTGTGTGTGTGTTTTTTTTATTTACGTTTTCCCGTCCACCTAGCGACCAAATCGCATGTCGGTTGGCTAGAGAAAAAAAAACATTTCGAAACGAGCAAACCGGCAAAACCGGTATCCGTTAACGATATCAATTATGCGATAATGACTGGAGCAGCGACTGGCCACCGGGTTGGCTATAAAAATTAAAAGCACCCCTAATACTATCGTCAACCGACATCGACACAGTCGTTAAACGGTTGTCTGGGTGGTGGTTCTTTTTTATTTGTTTTTAGCTATCCACCGCCTCTGGCCGGTTCGCGGTTGAGGTAGAATTTCCGCACACATGCACACACGGCAAAGGCCATCGCCAGGACGACGTGCGGCATAAATCGTCCCAGAATTGACTTATCCGCCGTGTGCGGAGGTGCCTTTTCCACTTGCCGGTAGGTGAGGACTCGCTTGACAAACCCTTTTTGGGGCTACGAGTGTGGTGAAACGTGTGTTGCGGGGTGAGAAATAGAGGGAGAGAGAGAGAGGAGCGAAATCAGGTTTCAACCAAAGGGGCAGATGTCGTGTCGGTCGGCTTGTTTTTTTTTTCTTGCTGTCGCTTTCTTTCCCGGGATAGATTGAGCGCCGTCTGGACCAAGCCGGCTTGTGTCCCCATTCGGTTGCCACTGTCAATTATCGTAAAAATGGCTAGTTTCAGCCGTGTCTTTCAGCCCGGGCAAGTGTGTGGCTGTTTGCTGTGCGTTGCCCGTTCCCGATAAGAACCGCACCGCACGGTTGTGGGTTTTATTTTCTCCGCACGCTTTTCTTCGGTACCGGTCCGAACCGGTTATGTAGCGGTTTTTTTGTTTTCATGCTTGGGATTTGATTTCGAGTTCGTGACCGTGACCTGGCGAGTTAATAAAGTGTGCATTATTTTACAGCAAACTCGGTTACGTCAGTTTCACTCAAGTGATTCTTTTTATTTGACAAAGATAGTTTAGGGTAACCAAACAAGCTATAAAATTTTGAGTTTAATGTCAGGAAAGTATCGATGGAGGCGCATGGTGGCTTTCATATATTTGGAGTATTTTTTGAGTATTTGAGAAGTAATAATGATATGAAACAATTTAATATTCATACAACAAAACACGCTTTTTTGAGCAGCTTTGGTGGAAGGTATAATTTTAAATAATTCTGTTAGATGACACACTAAGTGGCCATCATATTAACCGTCTTTTTTCTTGCTTTGTGTACTTTCTCTCTCCCTTTATCTTCTTCCCCTCGTGCTATCTGTCCACAAAAAATGCGAAACAACTCGCGCCCCCAAAAGCAGTGAGCAAATAAAACAGCACCAAACACTTAAGTCATCGGACACAAACCGGAAATGAATATCATCCACGTTTTTGGCGTGGCGTTTTTGGATTTTCCTTTCGCTCGTGTTGTTGTTTTCACTTTTTTCTTCACTTCTCTCAAAAAACACACCCGTGAATCTTACTGCGCTGAAAGGAAACAGTTGTCACGCAATGGAATGAACGGAAGAAATTTGCATAAAATGCGAGCAAAATCTATCCGCATGTTTTTCTGTGGCGTGCTGCCGCCTGCGAGCATCGGACTCGGACATGCCGTTAGTGCCGTGACACCACATTTTCGTCTTTCCCCAAACCCACTTGCCTCTCCCCTCTCTCCCTGTTCCTTGCACTACAGCAAGACAAATGGAAACGGTGCCGGAGAGCGGTTGATAACTCGATGGAAATGGTAGGAAATAAATAAAAGCGAGATATTATATGTGCCTCCTCTTCCCCACCGGGTGGGTTCGTCCCCCCCCCCTCTCGGGGAGGGTTGTGGGGTGGTGGAATTTGTTAACCGAGACCCGGCCAAGGTTGAACCAGCGGTGGGAACGGAAACCGCGCCGTGGTTTGGAGAGATGAATCAAGATTTTTATCTTAAGCGCACGCCCCTAGCTTTGGACCCGGGGCGGAATCGGTTCGCCTGTCTGTCTTGTCCGGAACTCTGGTCCGTGTTGTGGTCGTTTCGATCGTCTTATACGCCGCCGTCGTTGGGTAGGCTTGTACGGACACTAGGAAAATAATCGCACAAGGACAAAGCTCCGGTTGCCATTGGAAACGTTACGGGTGAAATGATTATTGTGAAAGGAAACGCCGGGAGGCCACCGCCGAGGAGCTTCTTGCGAGGGTGATAAACGTTTTCGATGAAAATTTCAAGCTGCTCTGGAATGGTCACAGCGGGATGCCATATTGATTACGTCCTTTTGCAACACAACCATTATGCGTCTGTAGTTGAAATGTGATAAACGTTGCGCGCTGTGTGGGAAATTGAAAGTGAGAGGGGAGAAATATTTTACCCCAATAACTACTCTCGTTTAAGAAGGTTTGTTCTATTCCTCTGTGAGGGACCATTGCACTGAAGGCAGATAATATATTACCTGAAATATTCTGCACATGAAGCGCATGAAAAAGTCTGCCTAATGGTGGTGTTTCAACCAAATGTACAGGCCGGCATCATCTGAAACCCTCTACGATAACGATTTATAAACCTACCTGTCCGTGGGGCTTCCGGAAGCCGTCTTCATGCTGATTTACGTTGCCACCCCGTCTCGGCGGCTTCACTAGAGGGCAGTGATTTCACGTACCTAAGTCCTTAACCTCCCACCTCCCACGCCCATGCACGTCCGCGGCATTATTGTTGCGAAAATACATGTATTCAATTTAGTGCAGCAATTGAATTCCATCTCGGCAAACTCGGGAACCCAGGAACCTAGACGCGTGGGTAAACGCGATGTAGGCTTAGGCGTAAATTTTCACCCTAAATTATCGTCCCCTTTCCCTGCCCCCAAAGCGTGTGTGGCGGGCCGCGCCATGCAATTTGCAACCGTGTGAGCCAAAGTTTGAATTTGAAGCAAATTTCCTGCCACTAGTGGAGGGTGGCTTCCTTCCATCAGCGATACGGACGGACGGCCCTTTCCGTAAGCCTGCCGCATAAATCAAGCATAACCAGCATAATCTGCTGTCCGGGGCTGGTTCCGAGTCCGTCCGGGTTTGCTTGGCGAGAGCGAAGCTTTTGTGGCGGTGTCGCTTTGTCAGGACGGCAGCGTGCAGAAGTATGTGGACGGATGGGGTGTTTTTTTTTTTTATTGGTTCGTTTGTTGAGGAGCTGAGTTGTCCGGCACGTCCGGCCTATAGCCTGGACGTGCCCTCAATGGGCGATCAGGATAAGAAGCTAGAAGATGGCAGAAATTTGTTGGGCTTCCCGTTCCGGCGAGGCTTCAGTACCGGCTGTGGATTATGTCAAACGTTTGACCACGGCGCCTCTGTAGTGCCGAGGAAGCCTAGCGAGGGAGTTGGATTGTAGTTTAAACGATACGCTTTCATGCGACTTACTATTTATAGGGAAAGGTGTATAAAGGAAGGGGAATAGAGCAGAGGCAGCCATATTGACAGCTTTGCAAAAACATTTCATTCATTTCAGGAAATAGTATTGCAACGCTTTATAAAGAGCGATGGAATCTGTTTGATGTTTTATACTAAGAGTTTGTTTAGCTCTTCAAAAAATCACAGGAATCACACCTAGCGATGTCACACAGGACATGTCGTAGAAAGGACATTTTTAAATTTTTAATCTTTTATTCTGCACGCCTTATATATTCCCTTTTTCCAGAAGAACTATTTTCACTTAGCTGCGGATTAGTGCTTGGACTTTCCTCAGAATTTTATGCTAATGCGACCTTATTCAGGAATTCAGAACTAGATGAGTTTTCGCTTTCCAGTGTAGGCATTTTATATTTTGGGATCTATATTTGTAAGATTCCACTTCATTTGTTGCTCTGGTCCTTATAATGATAAATTTGACTTCTTATGTACTTGAAGTACGTAAAACACGCGACACAGGGTGGCCCATACAGGTTATGCGTATTGTTGGTCTAGTTTTTTTTTAAGTATCAAGGAGACGGTTCGTTTGGAGGAATTCTAAATATTTTCCTGTTAATTTCCTCATGCCGATCATTGTAGTTTATTAATCCTATAGTGTTTTCTATGCTTAAAGTTAAACAATGTATAATTTGTCATTTAAACACTAGTTTTCAAAAAAAAATCCTCCTGTTTCTATGCAATCCGCATAACACTACTGAAATCGAGTACATAACATGCTACTTGTTACGTTTACCGATGAATTATTTTCAAATTGTAGTAAAAAATGAAAATTAAATTGAAGCTTCCTCCCCTCTTCCGATGGTCATTTCCGTGCCAACAACAGTAAAACACGGCGCTTTACAATTCAAGCATCTAATTATAATCGATCGACTCTTGATTCTACACAGGAATTAGGTTAGCTAAACATACCTCCAACAACATCTCGTTAACAACTAACCCCTACTGGACCGCGTGTATGCAGGAACTGCGCCATTCCTGCGCACTCTAGGGAGTTGGCGAATACCCCATCGAGTTCAATAATTTATGTCGTACATGCATCGATAATAGCAAAACAAATTTTCATAACCATCCATCGATCCGGTACCGTTCCCACCGGTGCGAACAACTGCTGCCCCGGGCACTATCCTTTCCCCATCTTCCTCTCCATGTGCCACGTGAATAGTCTGTCTGTTTGTTTGCTGCATCAAGATGGAGGCCCGCGCGACTCGCAACCGAACGGACCCGGTGCATGGTTTATTTTCTCAGGAAAACTCGCAACCGGCACGCGGTTCGCTTCTCGAACTGAAGGAGCTTCGCTTTTGCCTATTGCGATGCAATAGATGCCGGGCATCTTGATAACGACTTACTTCCAAGTCGCATTTCTTATGCTCAAAATCACTCACACACACACACATACACACACAAACACATACGTATAGACGGTCGGATAGGAAGAGAAATGAACGAGCTTTCCAATAAACGTACGACTGCAGATTTCAGCGCGTTTCCGCCCAGCCCCTATTTCGTACAAACGGTCATCGCCTGCTTCGCCGTACCGCGAACCGATTCGAAAGCGAGCGCCTGAAAGTATGCAGTGCATGAAGCGCAGTGAAGTCAAAATCGAACCGGTGTGTCTCGGTACGACTCGAAGTGATAGCGAACCGGTAGAGCGATTGCTGCTTTCGAGCGCATTTATTTCGTTTTTTTCCTCCATCCTCCGAACTCCGATGGCTTGTATCACTTTTAATAGGCGAACCCGTTGTCGGTTGAGAGGGTTCATTTCTCCCAAACAGTGTGCATGCGTCGCTTTTACATGCTTAAGCAGAAGGGATGTTCTTTTCCCAGACAAAAAAAAAACTTCCTTCTCAGACACGTCCTGTCGGTGCGTCGGAAAAGTTTGTTCGGTATTCGCCCGGTCGTGCCTTTGTCGGTTATTGCTGCCGGAAGTGGTGCCGGATGTGTACACACGGTGGGAAGCTACTTCCGGGGCGGTGAATATTGTTCGCAATTTGCCTGTGTAATGGACGAACATCGATATGCTGAACTAATCATTGCGCCGCAGCTGTGGCAAAGCTGTGAAAGCGTTGTTAATAAAAGTTCCAGCCGGATTCAATGTTGAATTAAAGTTACGCTTCGCATTGAAAATTAGAGCAGCTAGATTGGAGTGCTGATAAAATAAATACACAAATAAGAATTGCGTAGAAGTACAGAAATAACTTTCGAACCCCAAATCGAGGCAAGATGCGAATAAAACACTCGAACACATTGCCGCATAAATTACGCTGCATTTGTACAAAAAATATGTTTGCGTTATGTTAATGAACCCAGAATGCCGCCAACTTGGATGTTGCTTCCGGGCAGCGCTTGTGCGCTTTCCCGCCTGTTCTTATGCGGTAGTGGCACTTTGACATTTGTTTTCTTGCCCTTGCTGTTGACGCCTTCATTTTCATATTTTTATATAATTTTCCCCAGCACCCTTGGGCAAGGAGGGAAGCATGCGATCAGCGATCGGGTTGCTTGTCAAAACCGGCACAATCAGCAGCACCCCGTGGCCCTCTTTTGCAAAGAACCCGGAACGTCACGTGTGGAAGCGGTGGGAGTGCATAATTTTCTACCCCTTTTCAGCGGTTGCCAGTGGAAACATTCTCGCTGTCCTACCAGGCTACGTTCCGGGAAAGAGTCCGAGCAGAATGGGTCCCGTTTATTTCCACCTCGTCGATTGCCATCAAACATGTGATGAAACAAGCCGTCGGGCTTCGCGGTATGATCACAGGAAAAGCTACGACCGAGTTGGAAGGATAATGGAAGCAAAGGGCTGCAGATGAGTGGGAAAGATGATGCTATAACCACAGCAGTTCAATTGTGCTGAACGGGGAAAAGGAAGTTACAATGTATGAAGCATCATTTGTGTAACATTTTATAAGTGGATTTTTTTCTATTTTTTTATTATAAAACTTAACTTGTTATAAGCATAAATAACTCTACACTCATTTACATAAATTTTAACACGTTTTGGTTTTAGTTACTTCATAATTAAAATTACAGCTTTTTTGTCTCGAAGCTTGTAATATTAAAAACAAAATATTGAATTAAAGGAGGACGGAAGGACAGAAAATCCATTGACATAACCGTTAGGAAAATGTAACAAATGTAGTAAAATAAGCATGTGAATATAATTAATATAATTAAAATAATTACTTAATTAATATTTATTTCCTTTTTCCCTAAAAATTGTTCCTGAAGCAATAAAAAGAGTAATAATTACAATACATAACTCCTCTAAGTGCTGCTGTCAAAAATAAATTAAACAAGCGTGTTACAAACCAATTTAAAAAATTCAATGAAGTTTCATTAATAATAACTTTGGCAAAGGCAATACAAATTATTTTTAAAAACATGTTGTAAAATTTATTATAATAAATATTATTAGTAAAAATATTGCTGTAAATGTTATACATGAAATGAATCATCAAGCTCTAAATAGACATATTTGTTGACTGCTATAAGAAAATAACTTAAAATTTAAAAAAATAGTTAATGTTTTTCAATTACGTTTTATTCTGCCGAGAACTTGTTTATGTACATTTTCCCCTTATTTCCTACTCAAATTTATTATTCCTAATAATTTTGTAAGACGCAAAATTTGAATTCCACTTACAAAATGTATGATACACCTTGGCATGACAGAGGATATTTGATCATTCCCACAATGGTTGAGAAATGTAGCTATGTAAAAAAGTGAGCTGTTTTATTCCAAAAACGTTTCACTCAAAGTTGGTAAGAGCAGCAGCTAATAGATAGGAGACCATTTTTTTTAACCAATTGTCCTTCGATGAAGAAACGACCTATCCAAACCAACCAATCCACCATGTAGGTGGATCATTTCCACCGTACCACTTCATCCCAAACGGTCGAACAGGTTCCGTGGTTAATGTAAAAATAACACACATCCAACGTTTCCCACACACACACACACATACACATACACACACACACACACACACAGGATCGTCTAGCGTGCAACCATATCGTCATCATCATCATCATCACCTGCTTTACCTACGACTGGATGGAGATCGAATCGATTCGCGGTGTCCTGTTCAGACGATACTCACCACCGAACGACAATGTCGTTGCCGGCTGGGGTGAAAATGGAACCGAAAAAAAAAACCCAAGGCAAACACAGCTCCAACAAACGATGCCTCACACCTCAGGGATCCGGAACGAATCCGGTCGGCTCCGGTATCGTCCGGTTTTGCGTTGCGCTTTGTTACCGTGCCCAGTTGGCTGCTTCATCATTCCTCGTCCGACGGTGTTGGGCCGCGTGACAAATGATGACATTGTTTCACTTCACCTTTTGCTACAAAAGGACGGGAACTCGAACTGACTGTGCACTCTTCACTGCAGGGACTCTCGTTGCAATTGCACGGCAGGAATTGCATATATTCCGCGTAACCCGTGCTGTGTTCGCACGGTGTGACGCGAACGGTTTCATCGTTCACCGTTGATCGATTTAATCGTAATTGGCAATTAGATGGAAATGCTTCACTCGCCGGAAGCGACGTGAAGACGTGATCGGAATAAATCTCTTTTTCGGGTGTCGGAATTTGGCTGGGCGTGTTTTGGGCGAGGGCGAGGAAGGCTAGCATGAGTGCAGCAACACTGGGCGGTGCTTCCGGGCCGTGCAGGTGTTTTAACGTTTGCTGGTTTATACGGGAATTATTAATGTAACCGTGGGTGCTCTATGCTGGCGTTTGCACCAAAGGGATTCCTGCTATCTTCAAGGAAGGCTTCACTTTCTAAAGAGGATCATTAATACAATTGGCTTGGGATCGATCGACCAATCTCTTTTGATACAATTGTGAAGTGTTAATTTGAAGTTACGTTCTGAATAGTCAACAGTCGATTTCAATTTGTCCTCGCAACTTTTTACATTATCCACTTTGAAGACGACATGAATGAACCTTATGCATGATTGAAGATAGTTTACTCAATGACTAGACAGATTGGACATACATTTTATCCTTTTATACAATGAGACAATCATGGGAAGCAAGGTGTAAACTGTACTAATATTCTTCGACCTCTTTTATTTGTGTTGATTCAATGTTGTCATAAAAATCATAACAGGCTTTAAACGATCCGCGATTTAATCGGCGCAATTCACATTCGCCAAATTTTACGAATGTTTTGATATCCATATGTGTTTGAGGCGAAAGCTTAATATTGCTCAAATCAGTTTAAGTTTCCGATAAAGAAAAATCATTTGCTTATCATAAAATAATGCGCATGCACAATTTTAGTCTTTTATCGCTCATTACAAACATTACAGTGCGGTCATGCCTTTTCTGCTCGTTTTACAGTTCTCTAGCGCGATCAATAAGTATTGCTTCCTAACTGAGACGCTTTTCATGTTTTTTTGTTATTTTAAAAAGAGTAGTTCGTCTAGAAAACGGTTTATATTTTGATTGTTTTTGTGTTTGTTTCAGGCACGATCTCAAAGTTGTCTATTTCCTATCCATCATCACTTTTTTATCTACTGGTTGTATCCCTTTTTTAATATATCATGTGCTTTATAACTCTTAGGGTTCTCTTTTCACTCTTGTTTTTCCCTATTTTTTCATATCGTTGTTATTTCATATCGTTTTATTCGTTTCAGAACTTCGATTTATCATCATCATGTAGTTCAGACTGCGTTAATGTTAGTTTTATCATCACTATCGAGGACTTGGGGATCATTCTCCCATCATATTAACGCAATGGTAAGTAGAGGCTGTCCGTATATTTTTTAAGAAAGCTTCCTGTTTATTTTGTTTCATCCACCCTGTTAGCGAATTATCATTCCCCCGGGAGTCCCACGAATCACATCGTCTGCATTAAGAGCAGAGGTAATTTTCCAGAATTGCTTGGAAAATCCTGCTCCGTATACCGCCATTCTCCCTTTATTCCCTTTGAGACTAGGCATGAGTTGATAAGTTTAGTTTCTCTCGACCATCTTCGTTACTAAGCCGTATCGTTTCCATAAAAAAATAATATTTTTTTAGTCTAAGTACCACTTTCAGTACCAAACTCTAAATCAAAGTTATTTCTTCTTTACTTTATTCGTTAGTATGATCAAGCATGGTACCGAAAGTGGTAAGGCAAGCAAGTATTAACAATAAACGTTAAGTATTACTGATAATGACGAAAAGAAAAATTATAATAAAAGTCTCCATTCAGTAAGTATTCCCATTCTTAATGGTTTTGGAGAATCGGAGCATCAGATGCGTCTGAAACGAGGTTAATCATAAGCGAGAGTACTCCCTATCCGTCGATCGGTCGATATGGTCGAGCTGAATGAAATTCGTCGATGATTCATTTGCTTACAAACATCGGACATGAACTGGCAGCAGAAGAGTTGGCTGACGCTCCAGCAACAAAGTAGCGCTTTCGTTCCACGCCAAGCGCCAATCAACTGGAAGCATCTGGCGAGTGTTGCTTATCAGCGGTGTTATTGCACCGTGATGTATTCGCCTCGATCGGAAGGGTACGATCAGTTTGTGGTTGAATGTGATACGCATCAGAAGGTGGTCTGGCCTTGTGGAGCAGCCATGTGGAATCGATCGGTGAATTTGTTTCGCGTTTTGCTCG
The DNA here is from genome assembly GCA_000473445.2 of Anopheles farauti. Lineage (NCBI taxonomy): Eukaryota > Metazoa > Arthropoda > Insecta > Diptera > Culicidae > Anopheles > Anopheles farauti. The sequence continues at coordinate 1,652,244 of KI915057.1, read as the reverse complement.
TGCTTTCGTCCACGGTGCTGCTGCTTGTGTGTTGTTACGGTGCGGTGGTGCAGTTCGCTCCCGGGCAGCTCTAACTCAGGTGACTTTGACGATGTTTTTTTTTTTATTTCCTCCAGATGCGGAAAACGTGTCGCTCGAGCATGAACCAACGGCAACGTTCGAGGTGGAAATAGTCGAGGGCAAACGGTTGCGGCTGCACCACGACGGACCGATGTGCAATCCGGCCTGGCGGCACAACGGGCGTCCGGTGTCGAGTTCGCGCTGCAAGGTGAGCCACGGTGAGCTGATATTCCCGGCGGTGTCACGCAACGATGCCGGACGGTACGATTTGTGGAGTGGCGACGGTAAGGCTCACGGCACGAGCCGTCTGATATTCTCCGCCTTCGTGCGCGTGGTACCCGACACGGAGCGGATCGTGTTGCGTGAGCCAGAGACACGGAACGCGCCCCCGAGGATGGTGGAACCGATCGTGCATAGGTACCGGGAACGGTGGTGGACTGATTGCTTCTGCTCCGGGGTGACCGAACGCTGCAAGATGGCACCCAATCTGTACCGAGCGAGGGTAAGCAAACGTGTAGAGGTGTTTTCCGCACTCGTAGAAAGTTCTTGGTCGTTTTTTTTTTCTTATTTTCGCACAACTTTTAGGTCACCTTCAACCTCACCAACGCAGCGACCGTGCGTAATCGTACCACCCCATTCGACAGCACGCCCTCCAGCTATCTTCAAATACCGGGAGCCGTGTTTGAAAATCTAATCACCGCCTACGGTGGCTACCTTCGCTTTCCGCTCACCGAGGAGTGCTACACCGACCGAAGCAAGCCTTGTCTAGTGATCACCCACAAACGGTTCGTGCATCGAGCGATCGCGTTCTACCTTCCCCGGCAGCACGATCAACGCCCGGTGCAGGTGCCGATGACGGAACCGAACTGGAAGCTGCTAACGTTGGCACGGGAAGACGAACACGATCCCAACCGGATGCGGCCGATGGAGCTGGATAAGTTTAACTTCCTGCGCGTGCTCACCAACATCGGTACGATCTACATCCGCGGTGGGTTAAGGGCGCGCAGTGACGGGAACGAACTCAGTGTCGATGTAGCCTCACGGACCGATGAGGGTTTGGGTACGGTCACCACGGTGGAGCAGTGCGATTGCCACGAGGGGTACGTGGGGCTCTCGTGCGAACGGTGCGACACCGACTACCTGCCATTGTACGGTACGGTGAGAGAAGACGGTGTCTGCATCCATCTGCTGGACGTGTGGGAATCATCGAAGAGAAAGTATGGAATCAGCTGATTGGAGCAGTTCGAGAAAATCATCCCAAAAAGCGCTTGTTTTTTTTGGGTTAGGAAAAATGTAAGAAAAAACGAAACAAGAGTTCGACAAACATAAAGAAAAGCGACTGAAGCTCTCTACTGTCGGTATATTATTGACACAATCCTCCTCCAAGTGGACGCTGTTCGCTTCTGCTGGGTGTCGGTACAAATGAATCGCATGCCTTTATTTTCGCCCCCCCCAAAAGCGTGATCGGAGTTGACGTCGAGGGACGGCAGAAATCGTTTGTCCTCCTTCCTCCGCGGACCTGAACGTAGTCTAAACGATACGTTTCAATTACTGTCAGGCCAAAGTCGAGCTGTAAACGAGCCCGATAATAAGTCGACATGCGATTGCTTTCAATTCGTTCGGGCGTTCGGTGAGCCCTCTCACCTGGCCGCTACTGCCTGGTGCCGTAGCACTTTTTTTTTTGGGGAGGACGATGCTTTCCGCACTGACTTTTATGGCATTCCTCTATCGGAGCGTTTATTGAACACGCTACACAGCAGCCCGGTTCCCGGTTTGTCAGAGGCATTGACAACGTGCTAACGTTCCTCTGCTGGTTCTGCTTCACTCTCTCTCCTTCTCTCCTTCTCTCTCCCATATGGCGTTTTGGAATCCTCACATAACAGCTCCACTGTGATATGATGCTACTTGAACTGGACGTGTCTAGGTTGGGTAAGCCGCACCGTCGCTCCTAGCACAGCACAGCACGGGCAGTTTATTTGTGTATTTTAAATCAGTTCATGCTTACTGAAACGATGGGAATATTTAGTGTGTCTGGCTGATGAACCGTAAGCAGCTTGCCCAGGTGACCGTTGCCCGTTTCGTTGTCGTTTCGATGCCCCGGAATCGATGCACAAACGGTGAGCTAACGTGTGCAGCGGTGTGGCAATATCAACTCCGGTCGCCTTCGTTAAAAATAAATAGGAAAAGCGCCGAGCCGTTTTGTGAAAGGTATTTAAAGTGATGCTTGTCGTAGATACTTTTTTTTCGGGCAAAATTCGGTTTTATTTATGCAACATGATTCCGTTTGAGGTCGGTGCGCTGATTATAGCAACATTTCAGCTTTTCGAAACAATGTTTGGAGTACGATTGTTTGCTTGCTTCAAAATAGGTCCAAATTTGAGCTGCTGAAGAAAATTTCTTCCCAGGGAGCATTCTTTTAAGATCTGTGAACAGGAAATTGTCTCTAGGGTCCGACCAGGAGAATACTGGAAGTAATTTAAAAGCCCAATCGCTCGGTTATTGTCATCGTTTTGAGCTGGTGAAGCAGTTCATTGTTTCTCTTCAAATTCGGTTGCTTTTCGGTGATTTCGTGCTTCAAACGGTTCATTCGTTATTGGACTTTGGACTTTGAAAGGCAATGATTGGGCCATGTTTTATCTATTGCCACATGTCAACGTAAAACATTTTTCCGTTTCCATTGACAGCATTCCAAAATCATTTTTACGGATTCTTTTTTAAAAGTCCATTGCGTTCACCGACTTCGGTGCTCAATTCAACACGTCTAAACTAAGGAAAATCGTGATTAAGCCAAATTTTGTGCCTAAACTGTGTTTTATCTCATCACAAGGAAATAATTTATCAGTTCGCTAAATTCCTTTTCATATATTTTCTGTTCACAATAACACCCGATATTCACTCCAAAATGGTATAATTCGCTAATGAATCTGACATATGTAAAATTTATACACCCGACTTTTAAAGTTTAGAAAATCATTTGAATTTATGGCACAATTGTTGTGCTATCATCGTGCTACTAAAATTTATAAAAAAATATCATGAGAATTTGAATTCTAAAATTATTATTTTAATGTAGTTGATAATATTCCCTATACTTTCACATGCTTTTAAAGCAAAAATGATTTTCTCAAATAAGCTTTTTTTACTGACATTTCATTGGCCTGTTCATTCAAACGATAGTTGTACCAATTTTAATACCTAAAAATTCGTTCATTGGTAGTAGTATAAATTGCATTTTTAGGCTTTTAGGCGATCCGGAAGGTCGATGAAACAAATCTGCTAAAAAAATTCTAAAAAAATTTGCTATAAAAAAGTAATGCATGTATTTCCAGATATAAACCCGCTATAAAATAGCTAAAATTGTTATGAGGCGCTTAGCTAGCACGGTTTTCTTAGCACGTTCATTCTCTACTTAAACCACTTTCTTACCAATCGATGCACGGTGATAACGTTGAAGCCCGTAATGGACGTCATTTACTTCGCCTTGCCCACTCCACTGCCCCAATCCAATTTGCCTACCATTCTCCTTTAGAATCAACGCGCGCCTTGAGCGCTTCGTTTCACTCAACACGGTTGCCGGTTGGGGAAGGAAAATTACTCCACCACCAGATGGTTTCATCTCGCCGTTTCTTCAGCGAACGCGAACTCGAAAACACGCGAGTGACAATGGTAATGATGAGCTCGGGGTCCACCCCCACCTCCCCTCCCCGCCCTTCCCACTGTAAGGATCGCGCGAAAGGAAATGTTTACTTTTCCGTGCCATTTGTTCGCGCCTCGATGCATTCGCCGCTGCTGCTGGATGGCTGCTGTGCATAATGCCGTGAATGATGAGGCGTGTCATGCGAGAATTGCATGTGATTGCCGGCGCACTTTGGCGATGTGGATGTGTCTTTAGGCGGTCGGAGTGAATCTTTGAAAGCATCTGCTTAATGATGCAATTACTCCCTGAAGAACGCGTGTGCTCTGAAGACCGATTTTCGCACCTCATGGTGTTGGGTGGGGCGAAAAAAAAAGGAAAACTTCTAAGTGACGCGGGAGTGTTTAAACCATTCATTAAATAAACATGCGCCGTGTTTGTCACATGAGCGTTGATTATTAAGGTGTTTTATTCATTAATCCCCACGGAAGTGGATTTGATAAAAGTCTAAATTAACATTTAATTGATATTCGATAGGTGATTCCAATTTTTTATTCTTATTTCGGATCGATTCCGATCAGAATAAATCAAATTCTACCGAAATGAATCCACTCGCTGTATATTTGTTGCAAACATAAACCGAAGCAGGTACAGCTAGTAATTCTCATTTATTTGCCCGACTTTCGTTACCTCATAAAAATGTGTTCCAGAACATTTTAATGCCCTAATTTCAATCCGAAGGTTCGCCTGACTGTTCCTATGCAAAATTCATCCAGCTTTCCGCTGGGGAGGAGGTTTTAATTGACACCCTGCTGTTTGTGTTAGACGGTGAAACGAAATCTACTTCAACTGCTCAATCACTAATGAAGTGATTTGTAGCGATAGGGTGCGTTTTTTTTCTGTGCGCTGCTGCTACTTTTTGTGGTTTTCCATTCGATTTCCCACCTATTTTCGAGTGCCGAATCCGATGCCTTCCAATACGTTGCCACTCGATTTGCCAAGGAGTGCTTCCGATTCGGGGATGTTTGCAATGAAGGTGTGGATTCAACCCGCAGAGGAGAGAGAGAGAAAAATCACTAGAAACCTTCGAATCGAATGCAAACACGGCAAGAAGGTAACATTAGCAGCCCGTGTTACCCGTGTTAGCGTCCGTTTTTGGTCAGTGGCATCGGCGGTAGTCGAATCCGCGTATATTCCCCGCTGGGAACGTTGCATATTCATGTAGCGAGAGTTCATAAATAAACATTCATCCAACGTGCTGCGTGTGTGTGTGCGATCAGGTTGGTTACATAATTTCCGATATTTTCGTGTTTCACTCGCACACGCTGCCCCGCTCGCAGCGGCAAGGAAGATAATGGAGGCTCGCTGGGGTACACGAAGTTAACATGAACCCGATTGCAACAAGCGTGCGAATTGGTGCCGCTTTAATGTGAACCCAGTGTGGCTTAATTTGGCTTTTCTCACCTTCGTGATCGGGTGGGTGGGTGGTCGGGAGGGTTCGCTGGGAGGCGATGGGTGAGATATTTCATTTCCTCCCGAAACAAGAGCCCGTTTGCCGTGTAAAGGTGTGTAAGATATTTTCCCGGAACGAGCCGGTTGGGCTCGGAAGTCTGTTTACCTGGATTTGTATGTTTTTTGGGCGAATACTGAGAACACATTCGGCTTGCGGTCGGAAAGAGTTGGTTTGTTCGTGCACAGTTCGATGCACATTGCTCAAACTTTCAGTGGGTTAGATGTTTATGCTAAATGCATTTTTAATATATTTTTTTACTATTATTTTAGTATATTTTTTATTTTATTCAAAAAGCACAAACATTATTTATACTTAATTTAAACTAATTTATCAACCACCAAAGTGTTTGTTAGTCATCAGTTGAATAATTTCCAAATTCATTCTCTCTTTTCATGTTGAAAAAAGTAAGAATTTTTTTTAAATTCAAAATGTTACTAATCGTTCAAAACTAATAAAGCAATAATTAAAGTGTTTCCCAATAATTAAAGTGTTGCACAATTTTATGATGCAAAATAAATAAAAAAACACCAATTACACACAGACGACAAATCCTTTCGAAAGAAAAAAAAACTGTTCTACTTGGAGCCTGGAATCAAAACAACGGTATAACAGTGAGCAAATGTCACTCACTATGGGATTGCGCATGGACGGAAAGTGAGAGAGAGAGAGAGAGAGAGATAGAGCATCCTCACAGGCACACCGAAAGCGAGAGAGTGAACAGCAAGCTAGTGAGAAATCCAGGCGAGTGAGAGGGCGCGTTCGTCGGTGAGAGTTCTTCTCGGTTCATATTTAGGACCAGTAACAGTCAACATCCAAAGTGTTGTGGTGGTCGAACAGTTTTTAGTAGTGAGTTTTGGGGTGTAAAGATTCTATTTTTATTGAAACTTTATTGAGAAATGTAATTATAGTTATTGTAAGTAATCACGGCACGTCGTGGAGTGATGTAAATTGTTGGAGAAATTATTTTGAGATGTTGTTTGCTGAAGCGCATCGTTCGTACCCCCTACAGGCGCAAGCTGCTCCTCCAGAAGAGAAACACCTAAACATTCTCATTCGGACCGTGACAAAGGGGAAATTAGGCTCTAGACCTGCAAACCGGTGTGTGCGGTACTAGAATCTTTTCCCCTCCGCTGGTGTCACCTGTCAAACGTTTGACATTTGGCTAGCGCTCTCACTCTCACATTCATTCTCGCGTTTGTTTTTATTCGGGTCAAACACGAAAGCTCCAGCTGGGGTTTTTTCCGGCAGGAGAGCGTTTGTGGAGATAAAACGAGAGCCAATTCGGTTCGGCTTGGCCAGGGACATTCGGCGAGTCCTTGCCCGTGCGGTTCGGAGAGCCCGAACCGCCCGAACAGGATCGGGTTCCGTGGCCCGTTCGGCTGCCAGTTAGATGTTCGTACCCGGTCGTGGCGTGTGCGTGTGTCTGCAGCATCAAAACAGGCTCGCGGTTGGCGTTGTCCTGATTTTAGCCGTGTCGAAATAAATCGCCTCCGAAAAAGGATCCATTTCGTGTCGCTTTTGGAGTAAGTTCGGAGAAAGGTTTTAGCGGTTGTTAAACTTGTGCAAAACAGCTCATCAAACGGTGATTTGGAATTGTGTGAGTCACGAATCGAAAGTGTTGTTTTTTTTTTGTTTGTTTGGTGTCCATCAACATATGATGAAAATTCGGCATAAATCGATCCCGATAGTAAAAAAACAACAAAAAAACCCCACCTTAAACGAGCCTCAATCTCACGGCGAGAGAACACACGGATCCGTTCGGTGCTGTGTTCGCGCTTCCACGTGCTTTTTGCTGCAGCGAAACAACAACAACACACAGCAAGCAAAAAGTTACACCAAAATTAGCGCAACGAGAGGAAACGGTTGTGTAGCGACGACCGGAAACGACCGCAAAAGGCTCAAAGGAGAAAAGCTCGGAAACATGCAAAAAGAAAAACCGTTTTACGTACGACCATCGCTGGATGTAACGGAGTGTGCGTTCGTGTGCGAGTGTGTGTGTGGGAATTAGAGAGTTATTTTTAATGATTATACAATATCGGTGATAAAACACGAAAATTTCATGGCGTTGAGCGATTGCAAAAACCGGTCGCGGGATAAAAAACAGTGCTCTCAAAAACCCTTTTCGAGGAATTTCAGTCACCAGCAAACAGGCGAAGAAACGTTTTTCCTCGAAACCGGTTGTCTGTTTTTCAAAAAACCTTTTACCAACAAAGAAGTGCAATTGTTTCATGTTTTTTTTCTTTCTTTCTGCCGGTCTGTTTGGGTGTAAACTTTCACCGGCCGAAAGATTGGTGGTGTTGTTGTTGTGCAGGTCGTCGGGCGAAACAAAAGTAGTCGGAAAATGTGTGTGTGTGTGTGTGTGTCTTTTTTTTCTTCTTTTTCTTTCTGTTCGTCTCCGTGTTGTGCCATTGAGGTTGCGTGATCCTCGTTCGTTGGGGATCGAGAAAAAGTTCCCACGAAGGACGAAGCTGTGGGCCAGAAGAAAGGCCAGCTAAAACAAATCCCCCACGGGCGCCGGTGGAGGAAGGCGGAAAAGGAAATGAGGTTTTTCCGTCACTGCGCCGGCGATGGTGACCTTCGAGTGCAAACAAAATTTCCCGAAGAAATATAACAACAACAAAAAAAAAAAAAACGCAAAAACCCACCAGAACCCAACGTGGTTCATGTTCCACGCGTCTTGTTCGATGGTGAACGTGGCAAGAAAAGCAAAGGGAAATAAACGAAACTCGTGCGATTCGGTCATCCGGTGCGCGTGTGTGCGATGTTCTTAACAGGATTTAGGTGACGACGCACTTCCGCAGCGCGCCCGTTTTCCGTGCCAGGATGTAAGGATAATTTGCTGGCGGATGTGTGCGCTTGGTTGTGTTGTGTTTGGACAATCCGTGTGTAAAAAAGTGTAATCCGATCGCAGACGTGGTAGCAGTTCGGTGAAAAATCGTACCACGTGTGACAAACGGGTCTTTGTTTCTGCACATTTACGGGCCAGTAGCAAAAGAAATAGAAGGCTTTCTTCTACCATGACAGCAGTTTTTGAACCGTTTCAAAAGGCTCCCTTCAGTCGCATGCAAAAAAGCATCCCCCAAAACGCCACCTACCCGAGCAGGATACGAAAGAATGTGGGATAGAAAAACGGCTAGAAGAAGTCGCCATATTCGAATGCCGAATCCGAACTATTCCTTTAATTTCATGTTTTTTGCAGTCCAGCTCGTGATTTTGGTGCTTCTCTTTTTGGGGAGGGTTACGCGGGCGTCACCAGCTGGGTCCGTTCTTTTCTCCGATCCCGTCTCGATCTCGAATTCGCAGAATTTTTGTTTTTGTGTGCCCATGTGTCTGCATGGGATGGAAGAAAAGTTTTTCCTGCGGAAACTTAAGTTTCCGCTCACCGGGGTAGCGGGGGGAGGGTGGGGCGAAGGGGACTTTGTTTCTTATTCATTTGTGTGCCGTCGCTTTAAGTCGGTCCTTAAGCGAAAAAGCTCCAGCACACGCACGCAAAGTTGATCCTATTTTCATCATCATCATCACCTTTACCGGCGAAAAAGGTTGCTTCCCGAGGAGCCCAGGCACGCACGAACAGCGCTCTTAATCCTTTCCGGAAACAAAGCAGCAGCAAAAAAAAAGCAACTCCGAAACGGAAAAGGGGCGGCAAGTTTTTCGGTTTTTCAGCTCGCGCGGGTGTGAATGTGATGAAAGCAAGAAACAGAGCTTTTAGAAAAATAGTGTGTTTTGGAGATGTTCGTGGGGAAAAAATCCCACACACACACACACCACCGGGTGCACTTTCCGGTCCGGAAAGCCACAATTTTTCGTCTTGCAAAAAATAATTCTCTACGCTGGCACAAAGAATGGTGTCGCCCAAATGGTTGGGTAGTTTTTTTTTGCAAGCCAAACTTTTGGCATCTTTTTCACAGAGCAGAAGCGCAAAAATCGATAAAAAATACACTCACATATTCATTCACAACAAGAAAAAAAATCCTTACATCAATCATCCTCTACCGTCTTCAGAAATCTTCACGACCATGACCATGATCGGGGGGCCTCTTTCCCTCCCTCCTCCTCCTGAGGTCGTGCCGTCCACTGACTCACACGAAAACGTGCTCGATAAAATGTGTCCCCGTACGGCACAAGCTCCCAATCTCGAGTGTTGTTCGCGTAATCCTTACCGTCTCGCCCCGAGTGCGTGTGGCTCAAGTGTAGTGGAATCAGCGCTGTTGTTGAAGCTGAGCCTTTCCCCCGCGGAAGGCTCGCAGTATGTACCGGATTTGTGAAGTAAGCCTCTCGCCACTTGACTTCATATTCCACCGCTCAGCCGTACGGCTCGGATGGGATGGAAAATTAATTCCCAACATGCTCCCACCCATGGGAGGGGAGCCCACAGTCGGATGGAACTTTCGCCCGCTCGAACGAGAAACAGCGTGACGCCTCGCAACATTCGAGGGTCGTCGTCCGACCAAGAAGTTCGATTTTTTTGTTTTCGAGTGTTGAATTTTCTGACGAATGTTTCCCCTGGCGGTGAGGCTTCCGGTGGTGTTGTTTGAAGTTCGTCCGGATATCCCGAATTCCGATTCGATTCCGGGGAAATTGTTTCCATGGTGGGTGAGAAAACGATCCCCCTGGCCGACGGTTTCGGCGACAAAAGTTCGAATAATTAAAATCAAACAATCGCTCCGGTTGCTTGACGTGGGGAGCGTTTGCCGCTAGAGGGCGCCACCGTCGCTTCGTTAGCGGTATGCGTCAAACAAAAACCCCTTCGCTCGTCAGCCACTCCACGCGGCCGGAAGATGTTTTTGCACAGGTTTTTGCATCCCCGCGTGCGGATGAACGGTGGCTAAATGGCCATTTATATCGCCCGTTACCTGAGCTTACCCGGCCGGTGTTCTGCCCGCGCGTTTCGTGGAAGATAAAATAATTAAAGGTTGCCTTTGGGGTCGTTCGGGGCACCGTTGGTTGGCCACCGGACGTCTGGGACCATAAATTTCGTCGTATCACGTCGGTCCGGCACGTGCGTGCGCGGCGGGAAGTAAATGGTTTTGAATTATTTATAGTGGCTCGCTTGGGCTGTCGGGGGGAGGAGAGGAGGGAAGAGTTTTTAACCGAAACACCCCCTCCCCCCATGCTCAGCGCGTCTCGTGGCGTGTATTAATCATCGTGCCCACGGCAATCTGTCAGCGAAAGAGTCCACACGGAATTAGGTCCACATGGTACGGAAGCATGTTTTGAAGGTTTTTTTTTTCTCACATGTTCCACTGCTCCATTTTAAAACGAAACTGACCACGTGACGCGAAGGAAGTTGCGGACGGGCGTTAAAATAAAATATAGTGCAAAAGCGCAAGTGGAAGAACGTTAAAATATCATACAGCTATCATATTTCAGCACTCGAAAACAAAACGGCAATGATTGATTTTATTTTGCTCCCATTTTCTTTCGCAACAAACTAAGCACGGTTCCTTTCCGTCGAGCTGCCGAGTTGCAACCGTGTGTTCTATATTCCCTTTCCCCCCCCTCTCTCTCTTTCTCTCTCCGTTTACAGTGTACCAAAAGAAAAAAAAAACACACCACCGACAAATAATGGAGGAAACAAATCGAAAATATAAAGTACCACCACCAGTGCTGGCAGTGAAATGTGCAACGTATTGATTTCTGCCGCTCGGTTGCTTCGTTCGCGCCGTCGTTTGGGGCCCGCCCGGTGTGGCCAGGGGTGCGGGTAGTGGGGGAAAATAAATAGAAAATTGCGCGAATCGGTGCAGGTTTTCGTTGTTGAATGTTTCTGTTGGCGCGCGGCGTTTTGTGATTGTTTAGTGTTTGGGGCTGGCTGCCCAAACTAAGTCGAGCGAGGTGAAACTTGTGCGAGCTGGTGTGCGTGTGTTGATTTGGAAAAGATCCACAAACCGTTCGGTGAAGAGCTGAACAAACTTTCAAGGACAGTAAGAAAGGTAAGTTTCTCTAAAGTTCTTTTTGTATAACAAATTGTTTTCAATATACTTAAAAAAAAACATTTTTCAACCCCGCTGTTGGGGTTAAAAACCAGATTTCTCACCAGTCCCCTTGCAACATTCGGCTCGTCTTATGCAAAGTGAAATTGATCACCGGCCATCAGCCACTCGGAACCAGCGCCCGGCGGGAAAGGCATTTGTTACCCTCAAAATCGGACCCTCATCTATTTTGCCCACACGGCGGGCCCTTTTGAAGGTGAAGCCATCATCGCAAACGATTAAGTCAGCGCATTCGCACACACGGGTACTGCCACGTGGAGGAACTTCCCGCCGAAGGGGCGAAAGCGTAGCGAGTACATTATCAAGACTTATCTAAACACTATCGGACGATGTTCGACGTTCGGTTTGGTCCGGGGTGTCAAAGTCATTTTTCGCTTAGTTTTTTTTTTGTAGGTGTGCGTGTGTGTGTGTGCTTTCTTCTCACGAGCAAACCCCTGAGTAAGCGAAACGTTCCGGAACGTTTTGTCCTGCCGGCACTGGCTCCGAGCGATGCCTCATGCGTCAACCGTACCGGACGGTGGGCGGTAGGAGTTTGTCCAATCAATCACCCTACCGAAGGGTGGGGGTGCCTTCGGATACCTTTCAATCTACCGTCCATCTTGCTTCGCCCGCTTCGCAGCGTTCGGCAGGATTTAGGATGAATTTCTCGCTCGAAAGAAGGTATCTTCCATCGTTGGGTTGGAGCTTTTTTTTTTTCTCCTCCCCCTGGAAGATGATCCCCCACGTCCCGGTCGTTTCCAATCATGCATGCCGTACTCGAGCGTTCGATTCGACCATGACAACTCTCGATTTCTCTTCCCCAACACACTTCGGCACGGGGAAGCTTCGCGGCGGAAAGGATTCGAGTGTTTGTGTGAAATAAAACTCCAAGCAGAGATGGGAAAGACAGCCAGCCGAAACCGATATCCCGTGAACTCGGCAAACATGTTGTGGATTGTATCGGCAGGTTGTCCCTTTTTATTTTTTTTTTTTTTGGGCCACTAAGTTCGCATCACGCCCCCTGGGGGGAAACACATCCGGCAGCCGGATTTTGCCGACATCGGACCCGGACACGGTCACGGACACGGTGGTCAGGGGCAGGTGGGACTATCCGGGCAGACGATTCGGAACATTAACCTTCGCTGTATGATTACACACAGTTTCGGGGAGGTTCGGTGGGGGTTTTTTATTTTGCATCAATTTCTGCAAATGAAAATGTCAACAGGGTTGTGTTGGGAGCAGATTCGATCAAAGGGATGTGTCGGTTTAAATAAAACGAACTCGAAAGGGTTAGGGTTGTGTACTGATGAAGTGAAAGATGACACCAGCTGTTAGCATTTGCAATAGCCTTTGGATGGGAAGTGTAGGTTAGTAACTTCTTCATAACTTCTGTCCGTTCTTCACGAAAACCTCGAAGCTGCTTGTTTTGTTAGCACGCTTACTTCATGCACTTGTTGTCCAAAGAGCAGCACAAAATGTAACGACGGCCAATTAACGATCCTAATAACCATCTATCCCATTCAGCGCAAGGGCAAATCGTGCCCGGAATCCGGTAGTTACCTTAACCGGAGCACGAAAACAAGCTGCTTCGCGGATGCTGCGATACGCTAAAGCCGATGGTACAAACATGGCCGGTGGTCGTAATCCAAGGAAAAGTAGCCCGACCTGTAACGACTCCGGTTCTGGCTGGAAGCCGGTCGGATGTAGTTTCCTCGCCGAGAGTTGCGTATTCTGAGGAGCTTGCAGCGCCGAAGGGATACAACAGGATATGTTCCTGTTCTTCGCGATGGTGTGAGGCACAAACTCGATGCGCGACGACCGAAAACAACACTCAAGACTCTAGGCGACCAAATTGTTGCGTTTTCGTCTGGGGCATACTAAGCCACTTGATCAACCCCGAAGGGCGGGATGCCATGGGCGTATCGAATGGCCGAGATGGCTGTGCGTACACGTGCACGTAGAAAAAAGAAAAAGTAAGGGTTAAGGTAATCGATAAGTGGCGGCCAGCAGCCGGCGGAAGTTGCTGACGAGTTCGGTGCGCTTGTTTTGTTTGCCAAGGCGAAAGCCACCGGTCGTGGTCGGTTGTTGCTGTATCTTCCAGCTCATTAGGTTGGCTGTTGGCAGCGATTCCGTCGGGCTTCGTCTTGATGATAATGTGATAACGGAGTGGTAGCTCGTTAGGGCGGGTCATGAGCTGCTCGGCATTCGATTACCACGAAACGGTGCCGTTTGGTGAATCGATAAGTTTGCGTTCGTAGGTGGGAGAATTGGTTGCAACTTTCATGTTCATCTAATTGTTTGATGATAAATAGAGTGAATGTTTCTCGGTTAGTCGGAAACAGATGATCGAGTGGGTCAAGACAAACGAAAGCTTCACGCGTCCGGGCAGAGATAGGTCTGAATGTAATCTTTCGCAATCATAAACCCTCCGACGGTACACTCTTTCTCGTCGTTTGCTCCGTTAACCAAAGGCAAGCGATGCGTCCTGCAACCAAACCCTGGCGTTCGGTTTGTTAGCGTTGCGGTTGGAAGACGGATCCACTGGCTGCATTCTTTCCCGATTCCAACGGTGCACGTTGCATCACGGACCCAAAGCCCAACTTTTTACGAAATGCGAAAAACTTGCTCCGTTCGCCGGTGCGCTGAGTGGGGAAGTTGTTCTTTCTTTTTTTTTTCATCCCGCTCATAACCGTTATGCTCTGCGTCCGTTGCGTGTGAGAATACAACAAAAAATAGCTTCCCTGCAGGGTGTGTTCTGTGGGTATCGCTTACAGGTAAAGTTTTTTAAAGAGCTGTGGTCAAATCAGGAGAAATAGTTTCCGAGCAGCTCGTTTGCATGGGCAAGTATGTATACTTGAGCTTCGTTCTATTGCGCTTGTTGGCATGTTTGCGTGGTCGTAACTTGCGTGGCAGTGGCGTACCGGCAAGATAACGCAGTACGATAGTGCAATCAAATGAATTTAGATAGCTTTTAAAGCCACTTGAGATACTTTATCGGGTTTTTTGCTTGATTTCCTCACGAAATATGAATCTCGAATTGAATAACGCTTGTTTGGTTCCATTTATCAACAAAGAATGACAGCTCTCGCTAGCGCCACCTGCCGGCAAATTCCGTGCACCACCGCGAAACGCCTACCGTGCGGTCTTTTCATGCACTGCGAGCGTAGAATCAAATCCCCCGCCAACCAAAAAACATAGATTTATTGATTCTTAATTTAAATCCCACTGCTAAAACGCACTTTAGCACACGCCGCCACGCACGCGGTATCCGGTGCCGGCCATAAATTAGTGCACACACTATTTTCTCAACCCGCACCACGGTTTCGAGCCGCGTTTTGCGTTTTTTGTTATTTTCGTACCATAAGTTGCGGGTCCGGGCCCGGTTGCGGTCGTCCTAATGCTGACGGCTGACGGTTGGAGTTTCATTTTTCCCCGGAAGTGGATGCAATGCGCGTGGCCGCTGCGGACACAATGCGTTACCGCGGGTGCAAATGAGCACGGGAGTTCAATAATTTCTCGCTCGGTTCGGCTCGGGCGGTACGCTGGCCGGTGCTTACTGTTTTGAATTTCGATTCGCTCTGCTTGGACGTGGCGTCCGGCGTATCGTGGTGAACTTATGTGCACCATTATCGGGCTTTTACCGCACGTGTTGGGAGGAGACGGGCGGTTTGATAGGTGCGGATTTATTAATGCACCTATTGTGTGTGTCTGTGTGCGTATTTCACGGCCCGCGCGTGTGCGAGACTCGATCGAAGTAAGCGTCGACAACCGTTTGTTCCACCGAAGCGCCGTTGCTCGTCGTCGGTGAAACATTTTGCTTGCCCGCTTTCAACCCCCGTCGGGGAATAAATTAAAGCACTATTATGTTTGGTGCATGTGCGTCGGGTCGGGTGGCAAATGGCAGCGAGGATGACTTTCGGTTCCGAGTACTGCGGCGGATCGTTCTGTGGAGCACACTCGAGCACACCTAATGACGCATGCTATCGATGAACCGCGTCGGCTGTCACCGAGCGGCGGCTGTCGAGCGTTCGTCCCCGCTGGCGGTGTATTAATTACCACCTGAAGATGTAATATGATTATGGAAATGGCATAAACGGCCACGAGGATGGCCACGTGTTGGAGAGCCGCTTGGTGTGGTAAGTTTCACCGGATCATCATGCAAGCCTGACGCGGTTAAAGCTCCATCCAGCGCTCGCACGAAGCTAAGCTACGATAAATTCTTAATAATCTTCCCTGCGTGGTACATGATTTCCGCAAGCGTAACCCAATTTTTCACGATCTATTACTCTCTCCCCCGCATGCCTTGCACGCACAGGCCGCCCGAATTTTGATAGCAACCATTTGTTTCTTGCTCTGGGTGGTGCGTGTTTTTTGTCCGATTTTCCATCGTCTGGCTTTCGGTTTCGCCTTCTCCTGGGGTGCTCTCGCCAAATTGATGTATTATGGCGTAGTTTGAGCGTTCATGTTGCCGATAAAACTCAGTTATGTGGCTTGCGAGGGAAGGAATGTAAAAGGAATAAACGCAAGCGAACGTTCCGCCCAAAACCCAGAATTGGATCCGTGGCTCGTGTGAGCCATCCGGGTGGATGGCAAACAATCTGCGATTAATGGCAATGGACAAATTTCGGCAATATTCGTGCGCGTGTGTATGTGTGCGAGTGCGGGTTCTGGGTGTGTTATTTTAGCGTTCGCTTTTGGGACAATATTTTTCTTACCGCCACCACTGACCTACGGGGATTACGAAAAAAAAAACCCACCGGAAAACTGTAGCCGGTTCGATTAGTCGCCGGCACTGGAATAACATTATTGCTGCGAAGTAAATCGTTTCATCTTACGGTACGGGTTTGGTGTGGTTGAATAGTAAAAATAATATTGTCTGACCCGCGCTAGGAGGGAGAAAATTTATTGCTTGTGTTGGGGAGTTTTGTTGATTGGTGCAAGAGATATGTTGGAAAATTTCGTTTACAAATATTTTTGGTTATTTTTTTTAGAGGTAGTTGTGCTTTGTTTTATTGGGATTGAAATGTTTCTACGGAACACACTTAAATTTATGTTAGATTTTTTTTTCTTTAGAATCTATTATTTCCACCAAAAATTCTCTTTTTCACTTTAAAATAAACCAAATTCGATTACTTGATTCGATTCGATGGCTGTTTTCTTTTCGTTCACTTTAGCTCAGATTCCTCTAATGAAAAGAGATCCAAGCAAAGGCTTAGTTGAAGTAGAATATATAAGATTTAACTTTAATTGGTTGAATAATCGTTCTAAAATATTCTCAATCTTCTTGCGCCATTAAAATCTTTAAATAAGCCATTAAAATCCGATCTCAAAAGCACTATTTTCTTTTCCTCATTAAATTTTTTATTCATTTTAGTTTCCTGTAAATTACGAAATTATCAAGACGGCCAGGCCCCTGCCTCCCTGAGTAAACACTAAATTACGAAACTTAAAGTTGCAAACAATGAAAAACTATTTTCACCATTCAAACAGTAGTGAAAGAAACCGCGCTTTACATCATCACTACCGGCTAATTATGCTGCGGCTTGCTTACCGCATCATAATGAAGCATTCCATCCCGGGGAATAGTGCGATAAACTCCAGCACATTGTAGAGCGACCCGGGCCAAACCACTTGTCGGGCTTGGCGCAGGGTAAGCAGACACACCTCCGACGATTCCGGCGTGTCCCGAAGGGCTCGAACGGGTGGGGGGCGAACAAAGCGTTTTTGGAGAATTTAATTAACCGCCCGCTGTCGTCGTCCCGGAGCGCTTGGGATGATCTCTAAACGGTTGGTTTGATTTTTCGAGTCGTTTAGTTGTAGTTTAGGTTGGGGTTTCGGTTTTCTTTCTCCCAATTTTGTTTGAATTAATATGACAAATATTTTCGCAACCCAACTACAGAACGCATTCCGATGAAGAGGGGAAAATTTAAAGCATGTTTATTGCGTACATTCCCAGCCCTTTTACGGGTGCTGACTCATACGAGTCGGCGCTTGCGATAAACATCCCATTCTAACCGTCGTATTGTTTTTATTGTACTCCATTACGAGCGAAGCTCATCTCTGAAATGGCGCTTGTTTCGCCTGTAATCCGAGAGGTCGTTTCTTGAGTTCTTAACAGCAACAACAAGAGCAACAAGAAAACAAATAAATAAACGTAAATGTTTTCATCATGCCCTCATGCACACAACCTTCCTCGTGGGTTGTGCGCTGTACGCTGCTAATGATGGTTCGCCCCTCGAGACGATGACGTGCGTGACGTGCGCATAAAATTATAAACCGCACTCACCGTTACAAGCGGGCCTTTAAAACGGTGTCACCATTTTGTTTGGTGCCGCTTCCCGCTGTGTGTGCTCTAAATGAATCCTTAAATTCCCACCGCACGAAAGTACGCAAACCAGACCCCGGGGCTTCCTGCCAAGAAAGCTCCCAGAAAAGTGAAACGCAAAGTAATGATTCCCACAAGGAAAAACGGTCGGTCGGTTCGGTTCGGTAAGGAGCACGCGATTCGTATCCTGGCTTCCCAAACGCACATCGGTGTGCCGTGTTGCGTGGCGTTTGCGGTTTAATTTAAACATTACTTTCAATTAATTTTATATTACAAGACATTCTAGCCACTTTGCGGTGTCCACGGTGTGCGTGTGGAGTATTTTCCGTTGTTTTTTTTTTTTTATTTGCAAATGGCTTGGCGAGAAATTTTACGAGTCGTGTCGCTAGCTTCTCCACGGGCACCACCGAAGCGGATGAGGGACTTTATTAGCCTGTTTCACCGCAAACCACTCGGCAGTGGGTCCCGTCCCTGTGTTTGACGACGGGTGTTTCGTGCGGCAGTGAAAAATGGCTCCGCACACGCACCGGACGCTGTGCCCAGGAACCGCAAACGGCGATCGATTTAATCACTGCCCGCGGGATATCTCTTGTAGTTAGTGAGCGTTATTATTACTTCTTCTTCTTTTTTTTTAGGAAAGCGCGGTTTTTTATCCCGCAAATTTCGCAACTCCCAGCTGGATTTTGGGAAGCTTCCTCTCGTGTAAAAGGCTCGAGAGCTCGTGCAAAAAAAAAAAACAAAAAATCACAACACTCTGTATGAATAGGCTTTTCGACTGCGCCATGGGAATCTCAGCAGGACACACGTACAAAAACCAGGGGGCCCGAGCGGGAAGCGACCGGAGCCGAGCAGCGTCCGTGAGTTAGTTTACAAATTTGATTAGCAAAGTTGTACGCTGTGGGTAATTGGAAAATTGTGAGTTCACAGCCTCTCACACACACACCCCGGACCTCCCCGAGCGAGCGGAGTGTGTGTTTATACAAGGGCACGAGTCATTTGACTCTACGCTTTTCCGCTCTCCTTGCTCCCCATTCTCACTCGCCTCCTCGAAACAACAAGGCCTAAAGGCCGAGCGTGGAGCGATTTGATTATAGTAATTGTGTTTGAGGTTAGGTTTCGTTGGGTATTTGCGGGGCTGTTTTTGCGGCTGGTTAGGGAAAGTTAAACTTTCCACGCAGGCTTCTTGAACCGCTCACCGTTCGAGCTGGTACGTGGAGGCAGTTCATCATAATTGGTTTCGAAGTTCGACGAAAAAGTGCTGCTCCTGCTGCTCGCCTGAGTGTGGTGGGTCACTTTAAATAACTGGGTGTAGTACGAGCGACAACGATGCATTTCCGGTTTCCCGGGAGGGGTACGGAATTTGTGTTGCTACGCCCGCAGTAGGTAGTTTAAGAGGCTTGATTTCTGGGCTCAACCCGTTAATCAAGATATCAACGGTCCACTTACAAGGCGCTATAATCTTCGACCGATTGTTAAACCTTAAATGGGGTTTCGAAATTAAATGGAACACTGACGGTCGGCAGATTACAAAGGAAGGAGGCGTGTAATCTTCGCGATTGAAACACCGGAAAAAGAAAATCTGCGGTAGGTTGTCAGCTCGTTTTGCAAAACGACGTAGATCGTGATTGCATTTAATGCATGCGTTATCTCGTCTGGCATCTGGCGCGGGTTGGCAGTTGTTTAAATTTTCATCTCGAGCAACTGCATGCTTGTCGATTGAAACAGCTATAGAGCTTTGGAACGCTGTGTAGTGTGCTCAGTTTTACAGCAGAACTCTGCAGATTTGCTCATTTAAAGTGTTGTTGATTTATAAATTTGTTATGAAGAAGCAGCTTGGTCTTGTCGTGTTTTATTTCAAAAACAAGTTAGCTTTATAAAAATTTACATCACAGCAACCACAACTAAAAAGACACGAATTGAAGTTTTGGTTGAGTGGCGCCATCTATTTTTGAAAATTTGTACTAAAATACATTACAGTAATCAAGAGTTCAAAACAAAATTAGTTCAAAAATGCTTAAATATTACATGGTATTACATTTTTAGAATTTAAGAGAGACATGTAAAAGCATAATAGGTTGCCATAGTCTTCCCATAAGCCAATATACATCAGGTCAGCATTATTTACTCGTTATTTTGCAACGAGACCGGGTTCTAATTTGGATGTTTGGGATGACTAATTTCAGTGCAATACAGGAATGACTATAGCAGCTAGATCGTATCTCCTGTAGAAAATCTTTACAACTCAAATATGTCCTGATACACATCTGACTACAGATGTACATTGAATTGAACATTGAATTGGGCTCTTTTCGTTGCTATAGGCATCAAGCATACTAGGATGAAGGATATCCTGGTGTCCATGCGCCCGTCAAACATTACCAACTTCGAGTGGGATTGTTTATTTCCCCTCCCGATGCTTCCTCATATGTGTATGTGTGTTTGTGTGTGTGTGTTAAAGTCTTAAATGTCTTCCCGTGCGGCCCCTCCTCACGGCAGGAGTTCCATTTTTCGGACAGCAAATAACGAAATTAGCTTTCCAGCCGAGCGATGAAAACGTTTATAAGCTGCAGGCACTTTATCAGCGTGCAACATGTAGGCGTTCGCATTAAAGGCAAAAAAAGGGCACCGGTATGGCCGTACGGTTCGGTACCGGTTTGTTATTTGCCCTCGGTTTGGTGCGTTGCCTGTCAGCCGCCGGTCTGATGTGGGCAGCTTGCGCAAACGGACATCAAGCAAACCGAGCAACCGTTCCAACCGTGCCCGGCTGCGTTGGCTGAACGCTAATTCTTTAGCCTTCCCCACACGCCGGTGTGCCGAGGCTCTCCAGGGGTGGGCAGGCCCCGATGCGATAAGATTCCAACTAAACCTTTTGAGGCGACGATGCCCTACCTCACCGCCGTACCGCTGTCAGAGGTGAGCGAGGTTTTTATCCCCCAGCCGAAACGGGAAAGGTAAACAGCCGGAAGGTTTGTTTTCTTCGCCACTAACGACCAACGGCAGTTCAACTGGTGCGGTGGCTCGAATAGTACGGGTCAGTTCTGTGCTCGGGTCGACCGGTTTGCAGGAACCGGATTTCGAGCTTCGAAACCGTCCAAAAACTAAATCCCAATTCCTATTCAAATTTGCGCCCAGTTCGGCCCACTGCCCACCAGCGGGCGTCTCGAGGGACTCATATATCTGGGGTGGTTTGAAATTGGTCACTTTGGGAAGCTGATTTCTGTCCGGACGTTCCACCCGGAGGCAGATCAATATGTTCGTGGCGCTGTCGACCGTGTGTGAGGTGGGTTGCATCACTTTTAGTCTTTTCCGCTCCGAGCACTGTGTACACGATGTTCAAAGAATCGACGCTGTGGAGGTAGAGCGGCAGCTCCGTCATGCAATATTTCACACCCTAGTGTAGGTGCAGTGCACGGCACGGCAAAACAAACGGGCGGCAAATAGTCATCGATAAGTGCCGCAAACATTGCTCGCTTACCCGACCCAACAACAACACCTGCTTTTGACGAAAGATTTAATGCCGGCACAGTTCGTACGCCGCACGCTGTTGGATGTGGGAGAACCCTTGTGGTTTTGTGACGGAGCCCGAAGCCGAGGTGAGGAACGATCGATGCAACCTCCGGTTCGGGATTGTCATTCGTACCGATGTCCCAATGGGAAGTCCGAACCTCACAACGATACCTATTCTGCTGGACAAACACTGATTGTTCCGTCCGGCAGGAGGGGGGGTTGAGCAATTGTCACTAATGGACCAACTTTTGCTGAGTGTAACTTTTTCGGCTCGCTTCGGAATCGAAATTTGTTGCTGGAACAAATTTGATGGGAATGTGCACCCAAGTTCCGTATTTTAATTAAACTCTTCAGGAGTGGTCTGCTCGTTGCCAAGAACCCTCAGTGAAGTCTTATCGATTGGAATAAATAAAGGAAATCGTTGATTAGAATCTCTGAAGGTACTGTTTTTAATTGTGCAATTGAATACGTCATAAAGCATATCAAATTCAAATTACTTTTCGAAGAACCACCTGGTTTCATTTTTTTTATTTAAAGAAGGTGTTTGGTGTAGATAATATTTTTAAGGTGACATTTGTACGGTTTCATTAGCAACGTCAATGTTGATAAATAACAGCAATGTCAACAAAATTCGAGCAGTTTCGTTTATAAGAAGGAGTTGACAGAATCAACCAGTAAGGTGACTGAGAGACAGACGTTTTTTTTCAATTCCAATTTGACACATTTGTTTCCTAAAACATATTAAATAAATCGTAAAATATTGATTACTAATGAAAAAAATCCTTTCTGCATATAAATTTTACAGTCAAGCTTTGGCGAATTAAATTCTAAATTTTTCCCAAAGAAATTTCTCTACGGTTGCTCAGCATCATAACATAATTTCGATAAACCTAGTTAGGGACTACGGTGTAATTTCATTGGGTATCCCTCCTCCCGTCTACAAAACACGCTCGTGACGGAAAAAGGCAAGACCAGCATTAAGTGGTTTGAAAAAATATCGCTCACATATACTGGTGGTAAAAATCTTCTGCGATTGCTTGAAGGGTGCACAACATTTAGAACATAATTCAATTAGGTCTGATACTTCGCTCTCCAGCTTCACCCACTCGCCACAGCTCGCGGTGCAGCTGTCTTCTTGTGTGCACCGTCGTCCGTCTTCAGTCACAGCGTCTTGCTGAAGTTTTCTCTTCAGAGAGTATCCCTTTCGTCCCGTAACGATGATGTTTGCGAGCATGAAATAACAAAATCTAGTTGGCTTCGCTTCCACGTGCTTGGGTTGGCACCGGCGAAAAGGTAATAGTGAAGACCGGCAGGCGCTAACATCCTCTCGGGGCGGTGAGCCCTTGAGTGGAAGAAAGACCGGCTACTTCAAGTACCCTTTTGCAGGCGCTTCCGGAACGACCAGAACCACTGCAACCTGCTTAAAATGGATGGCAGGCGAATGAGAACAGCGAAGTGAAACGTTTGGATGGGTTTTCGCTTTCGGGGAGAAGAAAAAAAAACCTCTTTCCCAGATACGGTTGCCAATTAAAAATTTCCAGTAATATGACTGCCCCTTTTCCGTGCTGCATTTAATGCGCGAACCGTTGCCACGAAAAGCCGTATAACATGTACAGAGCAATCGAGGGGATTCGTTAGCAGGTGCTCAATGTTGCATCTTTAATTATGGTTTCCCTTAAGCTTTAAGATGTTTGCGTCAGCCAGCCGACCGAGGAGCGACCGAGGACAATAAGTTTAGCCGGGCGCCGCTGGCGAAACCTTTCACGCAACGCTGGCTAGGCTGGCAATTACAGTGGCGAAGAAACAATTCTGAAATTACTAATGACAAGTGAGCACACGCGCGCAAGGCTTCGATGCGGACAAGGGGGAAGAAAAACTGTGCTTTCCCACCCGGCCGGCAGATAAGAAACGCTAAACAGCTGCGGGGGATACTTTTGTCTTGCACCGTATCTCATCAGGAAATGGAAGTTTGTGGTGTGTCTGTCGCTATCACATCACAGTCGGCAATGCATGTCTGTTGGTGTGGTTGAGAGATCATTTGGATTCCGGGTTTATCACTGCATCCACGGGCAGCGCAGACACACGGCGAAAGAAACGTCCCTTGTTGGGGTAAGGTTTTTATCTGCTGACGCAAGCAGCAGATTCCGATCGTGGTGTTTCTTTGTTTGTTCGCTCCAGGACACCGGTACCGAGGGAAGAAAACGCGAGACCCATTCAATGCCAAAGCGCCACCCCAAAACGGTCGCACACTTTTATCAATCGAACCGCTCATGGCCCGGAGTGGGTGGGCGGGCGTATCGGTTCGTTTCTGTCATCCCGTTGAACGACTGTGTCAAGCATTTTTATGCGACACAAATGGTTCCGAAGGATGCGATTGGGTGCGGTCCGATGCGACGCACATTTACCACGTTGTGGCAGGTTTCGAGAATGACGACCGTGACGCCACCAGTTGCCCGTTGGGTTTTCTGCCAATTCAGTCCATTGGGCGTCAAATTAGAACGGTCGGACAATTGGAGGGCTGCTGGGCGGAGAGGGACGAACCTTGAACAACAGGTGGTGAAGGGAGAGTCGGGAAGAATCTATTATTCTTCGGGTGTTTCACAACACATTGCGGTTTGATATGACGACGAAGGCAAGTGAGTCTATCATTTAGATTGGGGTGATATTTACACAGCGAGATGTGTCAACTGTTACATTGGAGTATGGAAATTAAAATGACGAACGAGTTTGTCCAACGATGGGTGGTTAAAGGTGTCTCTCCAAGACAGGATTTTTTTCTGTATGGAATTTCGATGTAGAAATGTTAAAAAAATAGTTGTTGAAGATTTGGTTTGTTCCATATGAAATCAAATTCAAATTTTATGAAATCACATGTATAAATGTACCCTTTACATAGAACAGCTGTTTCTCTAACTCTTAGGATCCTATTGTAACTATAGATGCTCTTATTTTGTACAATTTTTGGAAGGAAAACAACCGTACAATTTTTTAAAAATTTCTTCAATTTTTAAATTTTTAGTAAAAATAATAAAAATGAATCTTCAATCAAGTTTTGAATAACTTAAGCTTATCTCGCATAGAAAAATTTAGGAAATAATTAGAGTTTGAAAAGTTGCGTACATTACAATTAAGACTACTGGTGATTATCATACCTGGTGATTATCATAAAAATCTCATTAGTTAAAATATTAATCAAATTGAATTTCTTTTATAATTTTATTTTCCACACCACATATCGTTGATTCATCTTAACAAAAAATCAGTTATTGCAATTAGTACGGCTTCATTTTACTTTAAAAAATCTTACCACTATTTCCAAATTAGGTTTTCATTTATACTTAGATTGGTACATACGATTATAAATCTTCACAATATTCTTCACAAGTGGAGTATTCTTAAAAAATAAAACTTTCGATTCTCTCCATTTTCTCCAAACACCGATTTTCTCCAAAACACCGATCCATCGTCACCGGTACACGGTATGCTTTAATCCAGCTCATTTTTAATGAAATCCCTCCGGTTGGAGTGGGCCGCATCATGCTCATTAGACTTTGTGCCTGGCCATAGGGATCATGCTGCTGCTGCACTTGTATCGTGCTTCACACACACGGAGATGATGCAGTCTAGGTGTACGTGTGCAGCGTATTCCCCATTTATCAAACCAACGTGCGAACGTAATCCGAAAGGCGCAACGCAGCAGGAGGTCCTTGCGATTGGTACACACCAAAACGGGTATGGGTGTCTAATGAGCATTGAGTTTTTTCTTTTTTAATCCTTTTCTGTGAAGGTTTTGTTTGACGCTTCGTTAGGGAGTGTGTGAGAGATAAAAGAATCCAGATGAAGTGTCCACATCAACGAACCACAAACCAAGTCCAAAGCAGCAAACGTAACTGTCTGAACTTAAAGCTTTCTATATTAAATTAGAACTAAACAAAACCTTGACTTGGTGTGAGTGAATTCTCCCCCGCCCTATTCCTCTGATCGCATGGGTGTAGAATATTGATTGAAATTAGCCTTCCCACCCTTCTCGGCTCGTATCGAATATGAAGAAATTACTATTCAAATTTACACCTGCACCGAACAGGCCTTCATTTTCGCGGCTCGACCACACTCGACGCAAACGCAATTTGGTTTGGAAAATTGGCCAACCGAACAAACGCACACCGGCTCACCGCACTTTTCAATAACAACGGAAAGGGTTAGCTTACCGAGGTGATATTAGAATTTTCCGCGTCGCGACAGGCGCACCCGTTTGTTGTGTGGTATTACAATGGTAATGAAAATGCCACGTAAGCGGGGAAGGGGAGATGGGCGATGGGAATTGCGGGGGAAGAAAATGAAATGATATTTTGCTTCCCCGGCTCTCCGCTTTTCGATACCATCCGCTCCAGCAAACGGTGGATTTTTGGTGTTCTGGTTACCGGGCGATGCGAATGGAGGCGGTTTTTGTAAAGTATTGATTTTCCACCGAAAAACCGTTCGCACACGTCGATTTGTAAGCTTTTCTTCGTTTCCCCGGTGGCGGTGGCGGATGCGTTGGCGGTTTACCTTCGCGAGGTTCCTTCTAATGGGAAAACGGAACAATTTCTCGGTTTTCCCCGCAGTTTTCACCTTCCACAAATGGGCCAGCAATTGTTGGACCGAATTATATTCCCAGCCGAGCTTCGTTTTTTTGTTTTTTTTGTCTTGCTTTCTTGGAGTGGCTTGCAAAAATTTATAGCATTGGCAACGTAGTCGCTTATTTGCTGGCTTAAGGGAAACAAAACTAAAAAGTGAGCAGGAACACACACTCACACGAAAAAAAAAAAACAATAAAAACGGAACGGAAAAGTGCAGCCCAGAAACGGTCACAAACTATTTTCCTCACATTCCACGGCGTTACACGGCGTAACACGTTTACGATATCTGCCTTTCTGTGCAATTTTCGGCGCACAAGAACTGGCGGTGCTTACAGTTGAAGATTTATTTAATTATATCACGTTCGACGACTGCTCGCCTGCTATTTGCTGAGCTTGTACGATTTCACTTTTTTTTTGGATTTACCTCCGACCGTTTCGGGGGGTTTTTGTGTTTCACTTTTTTGCGAAGGTAAGCGGTTTCCTTTTTGCTAGGATACCCAGGAATCGAAGGAGAGCTGAAGAATCGTGCAGCCTTGTACTACTTTAACGCACGGGGGCAAGCGGGAGTGGCGAGCGGACGAGAAAAACTTTCCTTTTTGGAACGTTCCTTTCAAGAGCCCTTGCTCGCTGGGATGTACATTTGTTTTTCGTTGTGCAGGTTCTAAACGCACAAACACACTCACACACCTTTTCTTTACGTTGTGCAGCTCTTTTTTCCCTCGGAAAGATTTGCAGCCATTTGAGGTGCAATAAGTTTCAGCTGATGAAATAAATATTGCCGTGCCGTGGAGGAGGAAATGGTTGAAATAAGTTGAAGAAAAGAATTTGTTTTTCTCTCGCGAAGGATGAACTTGATATTTTTGGGTCACAAATAAATCAAATTATTGCAAGGTTTTAACAAAAACGTGTATTATATAATAACTCAAAAGCTTCAAAAATATCCACTAAACATCCATTGTTTGTAATCGAATTCGAATCAGCGCGCGATGAAAATTAAATAAAAACATGCCCACGAGTGGTCATCTTTCCCGCATTTAGAAAACAGGACGTGACATGGCGTAGATTGGACATCTATTTACTGTTTTCCTTATCGAGCAATTCGTCCGCATCGGTAAGGTAACTTGCTTTGCGATGAATAATTCTCACTGAATTTCGTTTTATCGCCCATTTTTATTAGATTTGGAGCGTTGGTAAAGCAAATTGAATTGAAGGGAGAGCATTCACAGGCTGTTTGTACGTTTGAGCTGAGGAATTCCGATGGGTCTGTAGGAATGTGAATATTTTTACTACGTGAAAAAATAGGCCGATCAACAAATTGTACAAAGCATCAAGCGCCTCCATCGCAAAGACTATTCGAAGATTTATTCTTTGTTATTTTTTTAAGAAATAATTTCTTCTTAGCTTTCAATAGCTACAATCTTTACACTCAAAATCTTGTATCCACGCTAAAATAGCCCGAATAAATCTCCCGATATGATCGCTTGCCTGCACTCCAATCCATTTTTTATCATAAAACACCGGGCGCCTCCATCAGTCCAGCGCCGGGATCAATTCATTTTCCATTCGCAACGTTAAAAAAAATACACGAAAACAAAACGATTCAACTGCCACATTCCCCACCGGCTCCTGGCCCACGTGCTATTGTATTATTTTGACGAAATGATTGCGTCTTACTTCGATTTGCTACGTGCTCGGATTCCCGATGCCACCGAGCACACCGGTGCGCGCATTTGCTTTCCCCATGTTTTTTTTTCGTTGTGTGTGTTCGTGCTTGTTTTTTTTTCTTGTTGGCACGGTGCAAAGTGAAACGACAGCGAAGGTGAATCAAAATGTCGTTAAGGTTGCGGGTTCCGGCAACGCGTAACCGTTCCGCTTCACCGTTACCGGCTGCAAAAAAAACCTCCCGAAAAAGCCTGCGACGCTCTGTTTTTAATGCTTGGTGGTTTCCAGCTGGCCAGCAAACACGGCCCGGGCACGGGCACGAAAATTCACTCGTTTCTTTTTCCTCCAACACGGAAAGGAAGGAAGAACCGCGTGTTGCTTTGTTTTCGGGCGTCCGACGCAATGCGGCCGAGCTCGCACGGGGAATTCGCAAATCGGAAGGTGTCAAAATCCATGCTCGCCCGCCAACGCATCCGCCATCCGCTGCTGGATTGAAATCTTTTGATTTGATTTTTGGTGCTTTTGCATCCCGTTGTATATGTGTGTCTCCTCACACTCCTATTGTGCGCTGTTGCGTACGCCGCTCACGTCCAGCCGGCGGAATCTATGCGGTGTTTCGGAGCGCGTTTTACACCGGGAAAGATCGTATCAGGATTTCGTAGCTACTTTCAGCAGCCAGCAAGGTGCGCCCGGCCATGAATCGTTTATTTCGTACGACTTTCGAACGTTTGACGCATTGCCAGTGGCGTGTAATCAAAGAGCGATTTCAATTCCCGCGGTCGGCTAGAGAAATCTCTCCGGCGAAAGTCATAAAAGAAATGATCGGGAAATTATGGGTTTTTCGTCGATACTACCGGCATGGCGTGCCGAGACTGTTGGATTTGAAATATCGACAGCTTGATGAAGGGAGAAAAAAAATCACAGAAATTTCCGATGAAATAAGAGACCTACGTGTTTTAATAAAATTAATTACATCAAACAGTTTCACGCAACCACAACGCTTCTAGGAAAGCTTTATTGCGTTCATTTCCAAAAAAAAGTATCACTTTCATAATGTCGATAAAAATCATTTCCGGGAAATAATCTCCCGCATCCGTTCCGTTGCGATGGATCATTTCACACACACACATGTATGTGCGTGTGTGGAATCTTCCCCACATTGATAGGCGTTTGTCACCGATATGTTTCAACAGTCGTTTATTTTTTCCACTCCCCGTCCTAACCTTTCACTCGGAAGAAGCGTGGAACCAACACATGTGGCACGTTATTCCCACATCAGCATCGAGTAGCTTCCCATGTGGTTTAAACAGCAAATTTGAACCAACGAGAAGGGAGTGGGCTTGGAATCGTGAGCGTGAAACGGTGTGCCCTAATCAATTTCCGCCAATCCATCGCACACGCTAGAGGTGAAGGTTTTACCGCGCGTGCAATGAACGGTGACGGAAGGCGAGGGTGATGTTTCACACACGGGATGGAGTTTTCATGTCGGTTCGATCTTCAATTTTCGAGAGCGCGGTATAATTTCGCTTGGTGAAAGCTCGGCACGGTAACGGCGAGACTGAAAAGTTGTGCCAGCGAAGACGCCGGAAAACACTTATTTGTGGTGAAGTTCCGGCGTATGTTTGGCTTTTCCCTGTGTCGCGGTGAATGGAGTTTCCAGTGCAGTTCGTTCGCTGAATTTCTTCGCATCGCTACGGTAAACACATAGTTTTTAGTGCAACTGCTTTGATGAGGTAACGATGATTGGACAAAGTTTGCACAACAGCATGATCGGAAACATGTTTTCGATAGTTTTTTTTTTTTGGTGAGGTTTTCCCATGCTGTTTTTAATTTATTCAAACGAGCTTTTATCAAACAGAAAGTTGCTAATTGGATTGATAGGAAATCAGATAATATTTCATATATTAAATCAATGCGAACGAATTTTAAGAAAACCCTTTCATTAAACCTATTTAGAAATTAATTCATTTAGAAATTTAGAAATTAATTAATTTTTTTCAATTAATTAATTCATGAAACTTTTCATAATGTTTCAAGGGACCTTTAATTACTCGTCACAAACTATGATATTTAAGCAAGTTTTCATTTTTTTTCAAGCGTCCCTTAATTACTCGTCACAAACTATGATATTCAAGAAACTTTTAATTGTTTTCAAGTTTCATTAAGGTACTCGTCAAGGGACTATGTAGTGTCCATTCTTTCTTAATCAATTGTAAAGCATTAATTTACCACTCAGTAGGCTTAGTTTGACGAAAAGAATTCCATTGTAAAACCCCTCATTGGTGTGAAACTATGTTAAGGATTGTAGGTTATTTGAGAAAATTTGTATAAATTAATTCACATTTGGAATGATTTTTTTAATGACCAATTTTCTATTTTGAATATTATTGTCGTGTGAAATCACGGCAGAACGTGCGCGATAAGCGTTAGTAGACTTTTACTACTAAAAAACGAATTAGAAATTCGTTTTTTAGTAGTAAAAAAATCTGTAGGTGTATAAAAAATAAATTTAGTAGGCGATTGAAATATTAAAAATCTGTCAATAATTGTCTAACCTGTTTTGAAATTCGTTATTATTATTCAAGCAAAACACATTTCATGCGCAAACGAAATAATTCACCCAACGCCGCCAGTGTATTATCTTTAAAAGAGCCATCCCCGATTGTGGCATCGATTTTCGCAATATTTATAGCCGAGGCTTTTCCGGCAAGACGGAAGCGATAATGAAATTCTCTTCCCATCGTACCACCGAAAATGAAGATCGAGCAAGAGAGAGAAAGAAAGAGTGTAAGAGGGAGAACAAGAGAGAGAGAATGGGAGCGTGAGAAGAAATGCCCTCCCAGTGGCTAAACTTCCACTTCACGCTGTTTACCCGCGCCCACGCAAACCCCGGATGCCACCGGGGGCGGAGGGTGGAAATTCTATTTTTTCCCATCTGACCTTCAAGCGCTCCGGTGCCGCCGTTATCTTCTCCATCTGTGTGGAGATGTGCCAGCGGGCTGTTAGTATCGGTGTGCCGTTCCGCGGATGTGTTGGGCTTTTCCCTTGGCCGGCTGATTATGTGCGCTCGGTGCGGTACGTTCGCTTTTCTTTCTTTTTTTTTGTTGTCGATTGCAACCAGGCCAAATCGGCTGTTGGGCCGAAAGGCACAGAACATCCGGTTTCCGGTTACGGAGGGAGCCGACGCGATAAGAGGAAATTCATTAACGGCTACTTTACGGGGTTTGGTTGTGCTGTTGTGGGGTTGCGGAAAGACGGTAAGTGGTCACGTGCGTTTGCTTAAGATCTTGATTAGCTGCAGCCAATCGGTCGCTGCAATTGAATCACTATCACCAGGACGATGGTTTGTGTTTTGGTAAGAATGGTGCTTAAATTGAGTAGAAATAGAGATACAAAGAGTACAAATGTGTGTGAGGGCTCGAGACAAACATTGAGAGTCTAATCTTCTCTTGAAAGATTTCTTTTATAATGATAGCGAGAAATTAGTACCGCTTGTAGTACCGATGAAGAACAAGCAAACATTTAAATCACGAGATATAGCCTCATAAAATTATACCTTCACGATATGTTCCACGCAAACGTCACACGCCAAACCTTGAGCCTCGACGCAAAATGCGCTAATTATACGCCCCGTTTCCAATTCCAATTTCCGATTCCAAGCCAACTCACCGCCAAGGAGAATGATTTTTCCAGGTGAGTTTGTGTGTTCTTTTGTGAGCTACATTCAAAAAACGGCCTTAATGTCCTTTCCGGTGGGCCGGTGGGATTTAAGAAATTCAACGATTCCTTCACACGGACCTTTGCGATGCTTTGTGAGCCGAAACGGGCGTCGCCAGCGTCGTAAGAATCGTTACGGGGCGAGTCAATTCTGCCCTTCAGCTTGAGTCAATTTCATTTCAACGACCACGACAAACAGTCGTGTGAACGCGTAATAAAGTGAAACGTTGCGTAAAAATGGAGCACGTTCATCACCGTCCTAGGGCATTTTTTTGTAACTGAAGTTTTCCTTTCCACCCTGGCGCTTTCATCCCCGCTTCCGGTACAAACAGCTCCCCGATCCGAGAGGACAATTTGTTTAAATAAAAAAGCGAAATATCATTCCGCCTAATGAGTGGACCAAAATATGGCTGTCCTTTTGTTTGTCGCACCGTTTAAAGCAGCTGGAGCACAAATCTATTAAAAGAAACTCGAACAAATGGAAGCAATTGCAACGCGTTAACCTGGTTTGAAAGGTTTGTAGAACACCCTTTTTTTTTGGGGCCGCTCATAACAGCAGCGCTTTCATCGGCCGTGTCGTCAACTATCAACCGGTGATCCCGCGAATCGTGTCCTTCGAAACAACCGTCAAAAATAAGTAAGTGCTTGAGTTTTGCAACAAATAATCCCATTACACTCGTCCCACCGCCATTGTCCCCATCCAGCTGCATGCGGCAAAGCACGAAAACGCCATCGGTAGAACAAACACCCGGTCGGGTGCACTGCAGTGCGCGCGAATGAATGAAATTTTTAATGAAAATGAAAGACAAAGTTTTAATTGCTTTTTTTTTTGCTTTTCTCGTTCCCATTGTGTCGCAGCCCGCTCGGGTGGTTGTGTGAGTGCTTTTCTGGGAGGGGATGGGACTGAGGGGTGGTGGCTCCCGGTGGGCGAACTGGCCGAACTCACCGGTGTTCCTAATGTGAATGTGTGAACAATTACTAAAGTTACGCGTTCCGTTCCGGTGCCTGGTGCCATTTACAGACATTAGCTTGTTTGCGTACTTATAACCTATAACAGATTAATGACCTCCGACGGTGGGACGTTCGGCGCGGTGGGACAGTTTAGTCGTTCCAGGTCGCCCGAGTGCAGCAGAGTTTCACTGCACATGGGGTCAATGGCTAGGTTGGCGAAGTTTGGTCGTGAACTTTATGATCATGTTTAATGAGCAGGCAGTTGAACTTCCGGCGCAAGAAAATTGACTTCGCTGCTCGGTGGTTTATGGTAATATTGTTTCATTTACTTTTTATAGAAAATTGTGAGGAATTAAATCAATAAAAAAATCGATTTAAACAAGAGTTAAAAGGAGGTTTTGAAAAAAAAAGAAACGACAGAAAATCGAATGAAAAATACGCAGCCAGAAATGGAAATAAATGGTCATAAGGCTAGCAAAGCGTTCCGTTCCCGCACCCGAAACACATCATCAATCACACTCGCGGTGGTATTTATCATACTAAACTCACCTCACCGCTCTATCTAGCGCTGTCTGAATCTCAAATGACTTTCATACCGGGTGCGGGAATGCTGCACGGTTTGCAAGATAGTTCCCCGAGTTTTTCGTTTCCACGATCGTTCGACCGAAGCTACCTAGCTTTGATGTTGTCATCGTTTCAAGCGTAATAAATTGATGCTTCACTAATGCTACCGACGGAGTAGCAACAGGGAATGTTATACAAACCGCACCAGTGGCTGTTGTCAAAGGTACCGCCGTGGAATTGCTGCTCCCCAGGATGCCATCGCCCTGATGAACTTGAAGTCTATCATTTCACCGCTGATGCCATCGTTAAGGTGTATTTCTTCCCGCAACGGGAGGTGGAAAAAGCGTACGATTAGTTGATAAATCGCATTACGGACGACCATCGGGGCAGATGGTTGCAGAGAAGATCGGTAAATTATCCCGTTTTTGTGTGATGTTTACTTCGTAGTAAACAATATTTTAAATGCTTTATTTTAACTCCCATCAACACATGTAAAATAATTACTGAGTGATTATTTTTTATTTATTTTCTAAAAAACTACGAATTTTAAACTATGTTGTGAGTATGCAGGTCAGCAATGCACTCTCCTTACTACTATTGTTGATTATGTCATGTCAAAGTACACGACAACTTTGTTTAAAGTGTCAGATTGAGTTCTTACAATGACACTTGTACCATCGTTACCAGCGACCCGTGTTTGATCTTTGAACTACGCGCAATAAACACAAAATGTCATCCAATATGCCCTTAGATGACAGCATCAAACAATTTGAAGGATCCTTTCTGTTGTCCATTCCAAGCAACATCAGACGCGAGAAACGTTTACAAAATTGTCGTACCATTTTTATCCTCACTTTAAAGCATCAAAACCAACGGTGCTCCTTGATGGATGGAGCATGTCTCGTGAGCATATCAACTAATGCACTCGGCGAAGTACGTTTATTCCCACAAACACACACACTCACATACATGGCCCGGTTGACAAATGCGCCACGGAGAGAAGGCGTCGAACGTAAGTGTCCTATTTTTCTGCCGGGGCGCGGCAGCTAATGGAAGCAAATGCATCTCCGGGTGTAACAAACGAAGCGTGTTTGTTTGCTCGACGCGCAGGACGGTCTCTGGCTCCGGTTTCGGTTTGGGCATGGCTGGCTGTGTAAATACTCGCCTGCCTGCTTACTGAAACGCACACGCGACACCTTCCCCATGCTCGATGTGGTAGTCATCTTCGGTGAACGGGTTTTTTTTACCTCACACCCGAAAGGGTGAGCCTAGCTTACTCTCCACTCGTGCGCCAGTAAGTGTGAGCTTAGCGTAATGCTTTTGCATGCGTTTCATTTTTTTCGGGGGTAAATTATTCGCCATGTTTTATGGTCTCAACTATGGTACCTTCGCTGTCGGTCGCGGAGGCCGGCCTTTGGTGTGCGAAAAAGTGCTCCCACGCGCCAGTGACCTCATTAATCCACCCAAATGGAAGTCGTTAGAAGGTTGTTCCGCACGTTGTATGTGTTTTATTTTCCATTTCGCAGCCCGGCACGAACCGGGAGTTCTCAGCAACAAGGCACGGATAATGAAAATGGATGCGAAAACGACTTGGTCTTTGCATATTCGCTTCCCGGGCCAAGCAGGATACACAACAAAAAAAAAAAAAATAAAATAATCGATTTATGTGTGTGTGTAGGAATAAACGTACTTCGCCGAGTGCATTAGTTGATATGCTCACGAGACATGCTCCATCCATCAAGGAGCACCGTTGGTTTTGATGCTTTAAAGTGAGGTTAAAAATGGTACGACAATTTTGTAAACGTTTCTCGCGTCTGATGTTGCTTGGAATGGACAACAGGAAGGATCCTACAAATTGTTTGATGCTGTCA